>JAGFZM010006227.1:0-15698 GCA_017657215.1 Limnothrissa miodon | reverse complement strand
ATATATCAGCTTTCATTCCATATATATATCAGCTTTCATTCCATATAAATCAAGTTTCATTCCATAAACATCAGGTTTCATTCAATATATATCAAGTGTCATTCTATAAATATCAGGTTTCATTCCATATATATCTGTGTTCATTCAATATATATGTTATAGATTTTATTTACAGAGTATTTTCCATCTTCTAACAGGGTCAGCACAGACTAACGGTCTACATTGGATGTCCTCCTGGCAAGCGTTTGGCATTTGACATCACTAAAACACTGGAAGAGACTGTCCGTCTCAACAAGCGCTACTATGATTGTCCTTACCCCAGCTCAACCATCCCCTGTTTCTATTATAACGACGGTGAGTCAGTAAATGTAAAAAGTAAAAAAAAATAGAGATTTCAGAACACATGTACAATGTTTGTTCTAATTAATGGAAGCTGATAAATATTGCATGAAAACTTTTGAGAAACAGTTGTTGCATGATAACGTAAATGATTAAAATTGGAGTTATTTAAAAAGCGACATTTTTGTACAAAGTAATTAATGCTTAATTATTCTCCAACTCTAAACCTGTTTGCAAGGCATTCATGTTATGTAGCTTTTACATGTATTTGTCATGTTCACAGAATTATTCTTCCTCTTTTCCCAGTGTTCTATCCATTCTTCCTCATCCAGGATATGGTGTCAGGAGAGTCTGGGCCTTTCTTGGGCAGGTGTGATGAGTAGATGAATTGGTGTGATGTGAGCTTTGAATTCGCATGTTTGTGTGTGCCTGTGTCTGTGTGTTTGTGTCTTTGCAGTGTTTTTAATGAAATTGATGTCTGTACTTTTTTAACCCCCTCAGCTATACTTTTAAAGTAGTGGGTGGTGGTGCATACTCAGAAAAGAACATCCATTACTATTCTCCAGAGGAAGTGTTAATGTACAACAGTTATAACCAGACGTAAGTGCCAAACATCAATATTAAGTGATATTATTTATGCTGACGTCTAAATAAATAATTTATTTAATCGTCATTATTAAGTTATATTAAATATGCTTTTTAATGCTAATGAAAAAAAAGGCTGGTAAACACTTCCAGAGTTTTTTTTTCTATCTTTTTACTTTAATTTATACTTTTTAGTTTAGACTTTGTTAATCTGTTCTCTGTCATTTTGAGACTCTCTCTTCATCCATTGCATATGCAGGATATTATAGGTAGACTTAAATATAGATATTTAGGTCAGACTTAAGATAGTTTAGTGTCATATTTGTGTCAAATGTCATTTGTTGACGCAACATTTGTGTCAAATATCATTTGTTGTCATATGACCGAGATTTTGTCAGATTGTCATTGTCTGATTTGGCTCATTGTCTGATTTGGCTCAGTTCCCAGCAAATAGTTTTGTGTCATATTTGTGTCCAGTATCATTGGTTGAATTGAAAGTCATGTGACTAAGATTTTGTCTGATTGTCTATCATTGTCTGATTTTGCTCTCGGCTCAGTTCCCAGCAGACTCAGATGTGGATGTACGAGGGCTCAGCAAAGTCAACCGTTAGAACCAAAGAAGGATTTACAGTCCTTCGTGGAACTCAGAACAAGATAAGGTAAATATCCTGTGGTCAAATTTAAGTTACTACCGGTGTGTGAATGGGTGAATGAGAGGCATACATTGTGAAGCGCTTTGAGTGCTTGTAGGTGTAGAAAAGTGCTATATAAATGTAGTCCACTTATCAGTTAATTTACTTTTTTGATAATGAATTTATTTAGACGAATAAATATGGAATAAATATGTGTAATGTCTGAAAGGAAATATTTTACTGTCATCTTCCACCATAATATTTGAAATAGCTTGTAGATTATCTACATAATTATAGTGGTTGCTTAGAAAACTCTCTAGAAACAAATAATAAAAAAATATGAAAAGGTTATGTAAAAGTTCTATAATAAATATTAGATGTGAAGAATCACCTATGGTATATTGTGCAGTATCTTAGTGGTGCATAGAATGTGTCTCATGAAATCAGAAATGGCTTAACTGACCATACCTAACCATTGTAAAATTATTGTGTGTAGATGGTTGTGCCAGAGAAACTCTCCCTGTGGTGACCTCTCAGCCAATGGGCTGATGGCTCCCGATTACTTCTTCATCATTGAGGTCTCCAATAAGTGAGTTACAACAACTTTATTCAAAGAACACTCATCCACATTTAATCTTCAGAAGGGGGATAGATGTGGAAACAACTTGGGACATATTTCTTTTTCTTTTTAATATTAACGACTTTATGAACATTTACATCATTCATTTAGCCTACTTAATTCAGAGTTTATTATTTAAAAATGTCCTGGATGTTTTATTAATATTTTGATGTAAAATTTCTTAGTGATTTTTTTCTTCAGTAGTGAGTGTCTCTGAACCATGACCTGTAAATATGTCTTAACAGGGGTGTGGATATGAGCACATATTGCGACTATGCACTGCGGTTTGAAATTCATGTCCATGGCTTTCCACTTGATCCAGAAAGAGGTCTTTATTACATGCTGGTAGGTCTTTCTCGCTCATCTTGTCATCACACATTTGCAAACATTTTAAACTTTATCCAGTTGCTATTGTGTGTGCACTTCGCCATGCATTTAATGAATATTTGTAAGTCCTTTATGGTAAATAACAAGTGACTGTAAAAGTATTGTAGTATTGTTACATTTGTGTACTGTACAGTATACATATTGTCTCAAAAATAATTAATCTGTTTTTTAAAGCAGTATTACAAATCACTTTTCTGATCTTTCGAATCAGAGGTAAGAACTCTAGTTTGAGATCGTAAAAAGACATGCTGTTTGATTTTAGATGACCCTGGCAACCATAGTTGTGTTCCTGTTCTGTTACATTGTCTTCCATTGCTGTGGCCCTGGGCTGAAAACGGTGGGGATGGCAGCGTATAATGCAACCAAGACACAGCCCCAGGTTGAGCAAGGTAAGAGTCATTCATTTGATGGTGCTGTGCCTCAGTCGGCTAAGGCGTCATACCTTAAACCTGAGGACCTGAGATCATTTACCGATCCTCACTTATTTCTCTCTCCACCTAATTTCCTGTCATTCTCTACTGGCCTGTCAGAATAAAAGGCAAAAGAATATTCAAAAGGTCCAAAAGGACATTTTCTTTAAAGAATTGTTTATTGAGCATAGGTCTGTCGTCATAGACACAGGTAGCTTGCTTCATGTTACTTGTCTCACATTATGCTGCCCAGAGTGTATGTGAATTCTATGTGTAAAATGAAGGTACCGGTATATATGTATCTGAATTGAGATATAATATTGATATTGCATCTGCATTTGTAATGAATAAGCATCCATGTGCAGATAACAAACATTTAACTTGTATGTTGTAAGTTGTTAATTTATTAACCAGTTCTCTTAATATTTTCTTAATCCTTAATTCTTATGGAACATGTAAGAAAACATCTACTTGTTCTCGTTATTTTTAGAGTTTGATACATCTTTGGAAATGGAGTATCAAATGAGGTTCTTAAGAGCTCGAAGATGACATCTGCAAAAATCTCGTCCATTGCTTATTCAGATTTCACACAAAAAAACTGTGCCAATCCAGTCCAGAGTTGGATCAGTTCATTAAGCTCCAAAATAATATGCTTTGGGAGAAGTTTGAAAAAGTATATTGTTTCATTCAAGAGTAAGAAACCCAATTATACATACATTACATCAGATGTTCAATTTGAGTGATGTTTATAAGTAGTTATATTAAATATATTAAATATTTACTCTGATAAATAAATCTCCACTGAATCAGTAAGAATTGCCTTTGTATTTTTTTCATTGTTGAACATTTTTACAAAGTATGCAACAAAAACGCTATATTGACAATTAAATAACTTTTTGATATTGTAAATCTCTCCCTCTACTAAGCCTATAGAACGTGCAGCTGCGCCCCCGTGTGGCGAGTCGTTTACTTGTGGTTTCGGCTCTTATGTTGCCTTTATCGCGCACAGCTTTAGATAAATAGGAGATTTTTTTTTTTAAGTGGTGAATTGTGCTCACTCCTAACTACTATTTTGTCGTGACAGGTTGAGTTAACCTCGAGTTCAGACTTTATCGCTGTTTTTGTTTTACATCCAGTGCAACACCCAACATATGGAACAGTGTTCTAGGTAGAATGGTTTGAATAGATTTCAATAGGCTACTACTTGGGCATAAGAGTTTGTAAAATTACTAAACTACAAAGCATCTAAAGTTTGAATAATTTCCTTTGCTTCAGACTGTAGAAAATATTCTTTGCATATTTAGAGACTGCTTTATTTAAGATCATAAACAGCATAAAAATACACCAAAAGGGCGGTAGCGTTACGGAGTTTGAATATTGTACTGTAGCTAAACCTACCGGTACACATTTACTGAAAATCTAAGTTAGCCTATGTGTGCTCTGCACGTCCCTAAACACATGACCAGGTTGTAGCATTTTGTTTGGGTAATATTATACTGATGGACATTTGGATTGACCAGTAGGGGGTCCTATTTGCCAAATGTTTCCGGTAGTGTATGAAAATATAAACAAGATTACACCGAGGGAAATCAACAAGGTATGCTTAACTATATCTTTGCAATTTGCGTTGTTCAGTAATACTTAACTGGTGGCCTTAGATAAGTTAATGGAAGTTTAATCGTTTTGGTGTCATAAAAGAATATGCTCAATGGTAATGCCTTGCTTGCTAGCTAGCATTGCATGATAGCTTTCTGACATCAGTGTGTAAGCAACAAGATGATGCACGAATTTAAAATGCACGTACACGTATAATTTTCTCGATATAACATATATTGCTGTTGTTGACGTTAAAATACAAAATAAGAGTTGTAATGCAAGGAAGTTTGTCGTTTATAAATTGTACAAGTTCACCACAAGACCAGCTATCTGCCAACTTAGGGACCGGTGTTATGGCCCAACTGGTTTCCAAGCTAACTGGTTCCCTTGCGCGTCCACGCGCTGTGTTTACCTAATCTCAACAGCTGTCTACAGATTCGTCACACATTTACAAACATATTACTGGCGATTTTCCAGGCGCATCTCGTAGCCGTTACGGCGGATATGGCTATGTAAATCCGCACTTCGTCACAACCATCTTTAAATAGGAAGGCCCAAGTAAAATAAAAAGGAAAACTCCCGTAACTCCCGGGCAACAACACACTTTATAGTCAAAACGATTGCCCTACACTGCAAGTCATTCAAACTGTCAGTGAAGTGTAGGCCTCATAAATTCGGAAATTGCTTGCATGTAGCCTATGCAACGTTTTATTTGAGTTCGCCTACAACAACTGGTTACTGGGGGTGTACACATGTGTTAAAGACAGGGAAGGATTTTCCGTGCTTTTCGCTCCAATCGTGATCTAATTGGCTACCATGTTTGCACCCTCAATTTGCATTGTCTCTCAGTGATGTCAATCATTGTGCTTCGAAAGTCAGACAATACGCACGCTTTATATCCTGTGAATACCAGTATAGCTAAATATAGAGATATGAATGCTATATCATTTTGCGATAGTGAGGATGAAACACTACAACACCTGTTTTTCAATTGTAAGGAAACTAAGTTATTTGACAATAATTTACATTTTTGATTCCTCCTATTCCCTTAGTATAAAAGACTTTTTGTTTTATTATGAAAACCCTACAATTAGCTCATTGGAATATGTTGTAAACTATTTTATTTTACATTCTAAATGAATACGGACTTACATAGCCATATTTGCCGTAACGACTACGGGATGCGCCTGGAAAATCGCCAGTAATGTTTGTAAATGTGTGACGAATCTGTAGACTGCTGTTAAGATTTGGTAAGCACAGCGCGTGGACGCGCACGGGAACCAGTTAGTTTGGAAACCAGTTGGGTCATAACACCGGCAGCTGTCCTGTAGTAGCCGAGAAATCAGTTGTCAAAGTGCACTGAAATATTCCATTGGTTCGTAACAGGAAATTTAACATTCTGTTGTTTTCTGGAGGTTTGGCGAACCTGATCACAACCTCTGTCACTTCAAGACTGTAATTTAGATGTTCTGCAAACATGACAACAGAGACCTTCGTCAAAGACATCAAACCAGGACTAAAAAACCTTAATGTAATATTTATTGTCCTAGAAACAGGTACTTGACTGCATACCGTCACTGTCATACAATTCCTTATTGATTGTTTTTATGTAACAATTTTGTAGCAAAAAACTCCATTTTCTCCATTCTGACATAGCCGTTAAATTATATAATGTTCTGTGCACATAAAGAAAAATCTCATACTGCTCATATTACTCCTAAAGGTAGAGTGACCAAAACTAAGGATGGCCATGAAGTGCGAACGTGTAAGGTGGCAGATAAGACGGGCAGCATCAGCATCTCAGTGTGGGATGAGGTGGGAGGACTCATTCAGACAGGAGACATCATCAGGCTCACTAAGGGGTGAGTGGAAGACTACACTCATCCTAATCCTAATGTTTTTTGTAGTATTACTATAGTATTACTACATTAGCCTATTACTCCAGTATAGCCTACTACAGCATACCTGTCAAGTGTTGGATTTGAAAATAAGGGAAATATTTCCGATGCCCGCAGTGAGCAGGCCCACCACCCCAACCAAGCTCCAGTTTTCCTTACATTTTGAGACAGGTGACAAGAAAGCTAATCACCACTTGTTAACCACTTATAAACTACAGTTGGCTTTATGCACAGCTGCACTACTTCCTAAACTTCAGGCAGCTCCTTTGTTTCCTGTTTGTTTCCTGTTATTGGACAAACTGATTAATCCAGGTGATCAGTTTGTCCAATAATGGCAGACAGGTAACAAAGGAGCTGGTTGAAGTTCAGGAAGTAGTTCAGCTGTGCATAAAGCCCCCACCCTGCTCTTCTTCAGAAAAATAAATTAGTTGTCCCATTGATTTTTGTATTTAACCTAAACTGTAGTAGGCTACCGCAGGTGGCAGTTATCGCAAGGCTAGTGACAGAGCTCAGATTTTTTTAAAACGTAGGTTCAGATACGAGATATTTACAGGAAAATACTAATACGGGAAGACGGCGGGAAAGAAGGGTAAATTACGGGACTTTCCCGGCCAAACGGGATACTTGACAGGTATTACTGAAGTACATGTAATATTTTGAACGTGGAAAAAACTGCATTCATGGAAATTACTACAAAAATACGGCATTTTATTGCATTGTTATTTTGTGTTTGTTATTCTGGACCGAAAATTAGATTAGATTACAGTACATTATATTTAACTTTATTGTCATTATACATGTATAAATACAGGGCAACAAAATACAGTTTAGCTTCTAATCAGAAGTGCAAAGAGCAGGAAGTGCAGAATATACATTATAAACTAGTATGGACAGTATGTATAGTTAAGAGCAGTATGTACAGATATGTACAAATGAGAGCAGTAGAAGAGGTAGGTAAGTAGTAGTCGTCGTAGTAGTATGTATGTATAAGTATGGTGGTAGGGGTACAGTGAATACTTATTTTCTGCAGCTCCATTAGTGCATAAATTAAATTTTTTATTAAAAACTGCATTTGCAGTATAGGTATATACAGTATTATTACAGTAGTAGTAGTAGTATGTATAAAATGGTGGGAGGGGTACAGTGAATACTTATTTTCTGTAATAAAGAAAATGCTCCATTACTGCATAAAAACTGCACCCCTCTAATATCCTGGTAAAAAGATTCTTGCTCTCAAGAGAAAGTTTACATACAAGTGTGAGGGTATGCCCATAGTTAGGTATAGATCAGCTTTGTAACCGTTATATTTAGAAGGTATTTAAAACCTTAAGTAGGTATTTAAAAAAGGCAACCTATGCTTTATACGTTAATGATGACTAAATTGCTTTGCTTTGTCTAAAGCAAAGCAATGAGGCATCTTTGCTTCTCATATTAGTATGAAAATATATCAAGATGACTGCCTATTTACGTGTAACCATAAAAAACCTAGCTACATAACAAAAAGGGGCACTACATGGCACTAAATTGCCTAAACCTGACCTAAAATATCACTAAAACCTTAGGACTAGGGGCGGTATTTCAGAAATTACATCTCGCAGTGCTCACAGTAGGCCTCCTGGCATCTGTAGTGATGTGACCTCTGTGGTTTCTTTCAGCTATGCCTCTGTTTTCAAAGGCTGCCTTACCCTCTACACTGGAAGAGGAGGAGAACTCCAGAAGATTGGAGAGTAAGTGCATGAGCTCTTCAAAGGCAATTTAATTATGCAAACGCATTGCAACAGATGGAATATAGACACTGGCCAGTGTCTAGCAAGAGGTTTAATACGCAGGCACAAGGCAGCAGAGGGTGGCACACCAAAAAAGAAACTACAATGGACACTGTTAATCACTTCTCACTGACTCAGACTGCTAACAATGACTAACACACTGACACAGAGTAAAGAAGGTGTTACAAGGTGTTGAAATAGGAGAGCTATTTTTGAACCACGTAATAAATCATCCATTCCACACTCACACTTGCCCTATATGCTCCTTATCCTCGGAGTAGGAATCTGTTGAACTGATCTGTTGAAAAATATCATGTTAGGATGTGCAGTGCGTGTTTCAGTCGATAGTCTCTCTGTAGATAAGAAGGTTGTGAGTAGCCATTACAATTGCAGTAATTTAATCCAGTCTCTGGAATGTTCCGACTGCTTTACCCTCTGCATTTCTTAAACTTCATACAGTGATCGATGATGCTGGTAAAAAAAACTTTGGGGGGCGGGCGATGAACCATGTTTTTATGGTAAACTGGTAACTAAAAGATATTGTTTTTATGTCATAGATAGTGTTGTGTGTACAAACATGCTGCATAGAATCACAGATTGCATCTGCATCTTTAACTGAGAATTCGGCCTGAGTTTGGTGACGTGCTGTTGGGTTGTTTCAGGTTCTGCATGGTTTACTCAGAGGTGCCAAACTTCAGTGAACCTAATCCAGAGTACCTTGCCCAAAACAACAAAATGGTAAGAGATTTAGTGCAAGATTGTTCTTTTCATGATGTTTCGTGTGTGTGTGTGTGTGTGTATGCGTGCATGTGTGCATTTTTTTGAGTGTATGCCTGTGCGCGTGTCTGTTTCTGTGTGTGTGTGTTTGTGAGATCCATTGGGGGGGGTTAAAACATAGTATAGTATAGTGAACTGAACAACAATCTGAGTTTCCTAACACAGCTGTTGTTGCAGAAAGAGGCATCAGCTAAATATCAGTCAACTATAACTTTACCTTTGATTGTAAACTTAGACATAACCTTGTACAACGTCCTTTTTGCATCTTGCTCTTTCTCCTGCTACTAGAGTTTAAATGACAATGGAAACAACAGCACATCCTCTGCTTCACCCAGTGGTGAGTCATTTTATAACTGAATATTCTGGTCAAATAAAATGCATGTTGATGGTCCAGTTTAACCCTGTAAGGACTCACTCCAGACAGATGAGGCATCGTACATACATCATACATGTTCAGAATTAAGGGGAAATTCAGAATCCAAATTCAGATTCAAAAGAAGGTGTATCAGATGTATATATTCCAATAATAAATTAATATAGACATCAAAGGACTTTATGTACACAATACTTAATTGTAGTAAATAGACTTATATTAAGAACTTACTTTGTAAAACCATAACATTCCAAACATTCAGAACTTTTCACTCTTTTTGCAGGGAATGAGACGGCCAATGGAAACGGACTGAGTTCTCAACCCGCCAGCAGCTCTTCCAACTCTCAGTCGGGAGGATGGGCAGGTGGAACCAACAAGGCGGTGGGCTCAGGAGGTGGAGGCGGCTCCATCAGCAATGGGAAGGAGACGCGGCGCACTGGCAAGAGATGATCACCTTGCCCTACAGAGACTGCAAAAATGAGGCCTATCTCAACAGGTTTTAACTCCCCCTCCCCCTTCCCCCACAGATTGGTTTGCACCCCCTGACATGGATGTGGAAAGTTTGACTTTGCATATTTGGAAACGAAATTAAATCTGATATCTTCGAAGCAGCTTTTAAGATTACTCCAATCATTGTCTCCAGTTTCTTTGCTTACAGTGGATCAACTTTGACCTGTGCTCTTGAATGTTCTGGCCCCGTTCTGGCTTTGTTTGACGAGTCTGGCAGATCATGTAATGTGTTGGAGATCTCTTCCTCAGTCTTTTCCATTCCTGTAGCAAATGTAAAAGTCACACAAGGTTATCTCACTGGAGCTGTTTTATATTCACTCACATATGCATTCTCTCTGTCCATAACAAATTCAGTATATTGCATATGATTAATTTTTATGTACTGCCTACTGATGCCAGATCAGAGTGTAATGTGTATATTGTAAACAGTTGCAATGATACCTTCATGCCATACAAGAAATGCATATTAAATGTAAATATAACTATAAGTCAAAGGAATTTCTTTATGTGTTGTGCTGTATGAATTGAGAGGATGTAACCCCATAATTAATTGACATACCAGTTTATTTTTATATCCTGTTCCAAGAAAAGGCTTTCGTCATTTGTCATTTATTCAAATATGGTAGCCTAGTAATTATGTCTGTGTAAAATATAAAAAATCATTTCAGTTGAAACTGAATGTGCTTTTTGTGTCTACATTTGGAGTGTTTACTGCTTAATTTTGTTACACATTATGTCTTACTACATATAATTAGATATGCTTACAGAACGCATGATAAGACTCAGTCAGATTCCTAATGAACTTCATTATTAAATACTAAACAAATTAGCAAATTATTAAGTACCAAAGGTTATTCCAGCCTAATTGTCCTTTATAAATTGTGTATTAACATTAACCTCATGTTTGAAGCAAATAATAGATGTAGAGATTGTATTACTATCATTGCTTGTTTTGCTGTTGTGAAATGTCCTATACAGCCAAAACAGCCAATACTGCCTTCTCAGGCTGAGGTTCTTTATAAGATCATGTTTGCTGCGCAACCTGATTTCCGATATTAAGTGTAACTGCTGTGCTTGGACTTAAAGCAGTAGGGTTATCGTATGTAACACTACAGAGGACACACTCATACAGCCTGTTTTACAGCAGATGAGACACACAGACTTTTTATGATATATAAAAATAAGGGCTGTGCAGTGCGCACCATCGACGGCGTACCAGTTTGAATCCCACGTGCCACTGTGACACGTTCCAGGAGTTGCCGATCCCTGCATTAGACCATCGTTGCCAATGTATTTTATGTCTGAAGATTTGCTGGTCATAGTGGTCAAGGTATTTAGTATGTACAACTGAACTCTATTTTGGAGCTAAAAGACATTTCACTTTTGTCCTGAAAAGTTTCTAAGCAAAGTCCAATTAATAAATTGACTGTATGAAAATAAAACATAGCATGAGCATATTTTTCGCTGTGCCTGCAATGTTTTAATAGTGTAATCAACTACTGTATATAAAGCTTAATAAACAATGACCAAAAAAATAAGTACAAGACTAAGCATTTTTATTTATGTACTATATAATTTATAAAAAGCTAAAAAAAAAAGCTTATAATATAAGCTTAATAAAAAGTTTTATGCAACTTGTTGGGATAAGTTTGTAGTTTTACTTTGACATAGAAAAATAAATAATTTAGGGGACAAAAATCATGTTCATAAAAATCCATCCATATATCATAAAAAAAACAAAACTAAGATATTAAAAAATGCTGTCATGACAGTCCAGGTTATGTGGGTTCAGAGTGAGTTTTCCTCAGGCTGCAGAAAGTCTCTTAGGAATGTACTCAATTGACTCTGTGGGGTCAGTGGATGTGTCTGAGAGGGAGAGAGAGAATGTCCACATCTCCAGCTCCTGTCCGGTCCGCACTCATATTGGGTGGACAAACTGGTACACCAGTCTTTGAGACATGTCCGGCTTGCGTATGATGCCCTTCTTGTAGTACTGCCTGATGGAGCGACTGAGCTTGTCGTAGTTCATTGCTGGACGGTTCTTTCTCTGACCCCAAAGGCGAGCCACCTGAGCAGAGTCTTCGATTTTGAAGATTCCTGGTAGTGCCAGAAAATAGTATCACAACATGTTTACTGAACATCATAAAAAAAATCACACATTTTCTTTTTTTTTTTTTTAATCAGTGGAATAGAATAAGCAAATCTGAGAGTAAACCATAGTAGTTAAAGCAGGGCTAAGCAACGTTCTGTTTTTTTCACTCACAAGCTCCCTCTAAAGACCGCTGTATTGCATTGTATTGAACTGCAATCTATTGGAGGCGGTCCGCGCTGCTGAACATTGCAAGTGCTGTATCTACCTCTATAGGCCACAGTGGCGCATTCTACACAATTAATTCGCCATGTAATGACTCATTTTAGCATCCTAAACAGTATGAAACGACTTAATTAAATGAAAAATGTTGCATAGTGGGCCTTTAAAGAAGGGCTAAGCAACGTTCTGTTTTTTCCTCTCACAAGCTCCCTCTAAAGACCGCTGTATTGCATTGTATTGCACTGCATTCTATTGGAGGCGGTCCACGCTGCTGAACATTGCAAGTGCTGTATCTACATCTACACTGTTCGTTCACCGTGTAATAACTCATTTCAGCATCCTAAACAGTATGAAACTGATTAATTAAATGAAAAATGTTGCATAGTGGGCCTTTAAATGTACAATCAAATTTCAGTTCAAAGTAGAAGCCCAAAAGTAGAGTAAAGGCTCTGCACTATCAGCAAAACCGGTAGAAGATCCCACCAAATGGTGTAGGTTGGGTTTGGAAAGTGGTGGGGATGTGCATTTGTTGAGAGGGGACAATTTTTATATATATTATATAGTCAGATACAACATTTGGATTTTTGGATTAAATGAAACCACACTTGCATACCTCTATCTCATAGCAAAAGGAAACATATAAGAGGGGGAGACGAGTTTAAGGTTTCATAAAAGCAGGAGTGATATATCCCCACCGTCCCCTCCATAAACTACACCCTTGGGTCCACCCATAGCATCAGCAGCCAGGCACTGGGACGCTCACCTTTGTCCTTGTTGACCCAACGGATGTAGCGGCTGTAGTTGTGTGGCTTGAGAAGCAGCTCCCGGAGAAACTGCCACAGGTGCACCGGCTGACCGGAGCAGGATGAGTCAGCCTCTGGCCACACTTCCTGACCGCCCCCTGGACACACAGTAGAGGTTTAGATGCATTTTTAAAGTGCTCTATGAGATGCTGCAGGATTTTAGTGCAATTTTCATTTTTGTCTGAAATTGTAGGCATCTCTCTTTGATCAGCTCTTTTTGCCCCTTGAATACATTGTGAGAAAAACCCTCGAAAGACAACACGGGCTGTAATTCTCAAACAAACATAAACACACCAAACCACGACTTACCAATCATCAAGATGGTGGGGGATGCGCATTAACTCCCACCCACACCTTTAACCCTTTTGTTGCCGATTAGTTGCCATTGTTTGTTATGTTTTGGTTCAGATCCCTTTGCCCCTTGTCTTTGGTTTGAGTATTACAGCCCCTGTGTTGTCTTTTGAGATTGTTTTTATTTTTTTTTTTATTCATTCAGGGGGCAAAATGCAAACAGATCAAGGGGAGATGCCTATGATTTCAGACAAAAATAAAATTGCAGAATCCTGCAGAATCTCCATTAAGGCCTTTAAAGTGACCTTTAATGAATGGGTCAGTATTGAGATTAAGTGATGTGATAATGTCACTCCACCATACCTGATGAGGGTCTTTCAGTGACTGTACACCGTCCATGCATCCAAGCAGCTGAAGGAGACAGAATATGATCAAATAATCAACATCAAATAATCTTTCAATCACAAAGTTGCTTAAAACCCAACTAAAGAGACCACAAGGCCTGAAAGTAATACTGATGAAAAACTATTACAATTCACCATTGACGGTATATATTACAGTCAATTCCATACACAACACATGTTCTGGATGATGTGACTGCATCAGCTAGACCACTTCAGTTACTGTTAACTAACAGCTACAAATAAATGATAGATCACCTACATTTAGTCAGTGAAAAACCGCACTCCCAATTTCATGACGCTAAAGATGGCTTAGGCCGAAACATTTGTCTGGTTGTCATGCTTCTTAAATAAACTGACTTAAGAATTGGATTTTGGGAGTGCAGTTTTTCTCTGACTAAATGGAGTAACCCCCTTTTCCACACACCCAAAGACTTGATTTATATATCTGGAGTTGAGCACTTCTTCCTTAAAGTGGATCATCTGCATTGAAACTGCATTGGAGATGGGACACTAATTATATTATTGTTATTATTGATTACTGATTGTCAATCTACTTTTCCTCACCTGACTTCCATATGTCCAGGTGGGCATGCAGTGTGTCACTGTACTCAGGGCAGAGTTTGTGGAAGTCCTCTGGGCTCATGACACACAGGTCTTTGCCATCCAGCTGCTGGAAGGATTGACCCACCGCAGGCAGCTTGTACAGGTGCTCCGTCCACAGCAACCACTTCTGCACATTCCCTGAGCTCCAGCTCATTGGGTCTGAGAGCGCGACAGAGAGAGGGGGGAGAGAGAAAGAGAGAGGGGTTAGGATGATACAGGGCTTGGCAATGATAGGGAGGACCAGAGAACATTTTTGAAAGATATTTTTGGAGCATTTTTGCCTTTAATAGATTAGGACAGTGGAGAGAATGACAGGAAATGAGAGGGAGAGAGAGATGGGTCAGGAATTTACCTTGGGTCCTTGGATTTATGGTATGACACCCCCCAGGGAACATTTTAATTAATTTTTATAATTAATATTTAAATTATAATGCTAATATTTTGATAATTTCATTTTATAAATATATAAATATAATATAATTGTATTATAATGAAATGATTTTTCATCATATGAAACCCAGCAATTTGTTTTTGTTCACTGTAGTGGACAACAATCTAAGTCTTATAAGTGGAAAACATTCATGCCTTTTTCATGCGAACTTTTATCGTCAACCAATTTAAAGGTTTAAAGACAGAGGGTTGAGTGAGACAACAAGGAGCTTCCTTCTCATTTATAATAAATAACAAGGCAAGTCTTAATGTGCCTTGAGACTACATTGAGACTTGTCCCAGAGGTCCCACAAATACTGTGAAAGAAAGGCTCTAAGGTCCACTGCAGGGGACATGTGATAAAACACAAGTATACAAAATGTATTGGTCAGGGTCTCAGGAGGATATGGTACCAAAATGGCCCTGACAAAAAGACTTGTGATTGTATTATGCCCTAAGACCTTCCTGTAGGCTATGTTTAATATTATGCAGATAGGTGACTGCAGACTGCAGAATCATGTGAATGTTATATACCACAATATCTTTTAAAAAGATATTTCAATTATTGGAAACAGTGACATGATGAAAAGATATATTAATCATTGGAAACAGTGCAAAAGTAGAATTTGGATCAATTTTGACTGAACTTGAATTTTGACAATGCCTGCTGTTTATTCCTCTGTCTGTCCACCACATCTTTAGGTTACTGCAAAATTTACTGTGTAAATATCATCATTTCCTTGCTTATAAAACAAAGACATTCACAGTGTAAATATCATAATTTCTTTGCTTATAAAGCAGGTTATGCAAGGTGAAAAAAGTAGGCAGAGAGAGAAGAGTAGTCGAACATTGTTTGCATAGGGCGGTGTGGCACACATTGTTTTTTCTTAAAGGCAATTAGCCAAAATACACACACACACATGCACACACAGAAACACACACTCTCTGACACACACACACACACA
>JAGFZM010006226.1:0-12419 GCA_017657215.1 Limnothrissa miodon | reverse complement strand
TCCCAATGCGAGGTTCTTGAGGAAGGTAGTGTAAATTCCGGACAACCCCTGTTACACGCTCGTGCTGACATTTTTTCTGTATGTTCTCCAGTTAAACAGAAATTCAACATGCACTTATTTTTCTTAGAGCCGTTAGCTGTTCTCAATGTTAGCTAGCTAGCTAACTACAGTTCTTTATAGCTTACCGAAGCTGAACAAGCGACTGTTCCAAACAATTTTTGATTGGACCAAAGATTCTAGAGCAGAGCTCTTTGGATTGGACAATGTAATGGAGGAGGTGTAGCTTTGCGCTGTCTACGTACACAGAGCACTAGTTTCAGATCTTTTTCAGCCTGGCAAATTCTAGCCTGAAATTTGCATATAGAATGAGGCGGAAGATGGTTTTGGGAGTTTCGGTATAGTCCGTTGGATACGTTAAGCTACCTAAATTCCACAATAACAAGGTAAATGTGGTTTTGCATTCTATGGGACCTTTAAGTGCTCAGCAAAGCTCTATCAGGTGTGTCAGTGAAAGCGCACAAGAACATCATTTAAGTTGGTGTGATGGTGGAGCTGTGGTAGAGGAACCATTTGGTAACCGGAAGGTTGCAGGTTCAATCCCCACCGAAGTGTCCTTGAGCAAGACACTAAACCCCAAATTGCACCTGCTGGCAGGCTGGAGCCTTGCAGTGCTGCTTTGTGTTATGCCCATTCTGGCTTTGTGTGTGTGTGTACATTCTGTTTGTCCATGAGTCTCCAGGTTGCATACATACAAGATGAAGATCATGTCATGGGAACTGTGATGAAGATCAAACTTCCTGTAGAAGAGATTTTATCCTATGATCTTTTCTCTGCCACTTCAACGCCATCTTCTGAAGTTATTGACCAGGGGTAAGGCAGAAGTAGTACAGTAGTTACTGTACAAACAGAACATAAAGTACTTTCAAAATGCCCCTATAAAATAAAACACAGAACAAAATAAAATAAAAAAACATGGAAATTAGAAACCTTGGTCAGTGGACACCAATTATTAAGGATTCAAGGAATTTTATTGTCATTCAATGTTCAATTTTAACAGTGTAAAAGAAATGTAGTGAAAGTACGTTTATTGTTCATAAAAAAAAGAGGGGTTTAGAATGAGGCAAAAAAAACCATAATTACAGAATAATTGATAATCACATAAATAATCCCCCCGACCCACCCCACAATTTATGACATTTGTCCACCCCTGTTTTGCTCTTAAGGGATTACAGCACCTTCAACTGGCCTCGCAAATGTCCGTTCTTCTGGGAGCACCTCGAAGACTTGCCCCAGCCTGAGCCATACAGCCGCATACAGCAGTACACTGCCAGGCCTCCGCTGGTGTACCACCCCTCTGGCCTACAAAGCACAGCTTCTCTGGCCACCTACCAGGGTCTCTTGCACAACCTTCTGAAACTACACTCAGAATACATACAGGTGAGGAGTGCCATGGCTCAGTTGGCTAAGGCGCCATACCATAAGCCTAAGTTCCCCGATCTTACCCCATCTCTCCCTTTCCCTCGTTTTCTGTCATTCTCTCCACTGTCCTATCTGATTACAGGCAAAAAGCCCCCCAAAATATCTTTATTGTTGTTATGTGGTTATGTGTAAGTGATCGTGATTCATAATCATGATTAATGCCGAAGTGTGTTATTTATGCATGAGTTTAGCAAAGAAAAACAAAATTGATAATTCATAATAATTCATGTACCCTGTCATGATCATTTTTGTACACTCTCATGATGATTTATTTGCCCTTTCCATAAAGTGTCACTTGTGAAATACCCGTCGATATTCGGGGGGGTCCCGTTCTCTAAATTGTTGCGCAATACGGATCCAAATTTTCCAAACATGCAGTAGCCAGTGCAAAGTTGTTCATTAGACTACTGCAGACACAGCAACAATTGACTACCAATCTGGCACATTTACTAAAGCAAAGAACTGAATAAATGTCATGTGTTGACACACAATCTGCACACTTGTGTCTGCAGTATGACCAATCGTGTGACATTATTTCACCATCCATCTTGCAAATACGATAAGAAAGATACGTCATTCAGCAAATAGAAATTCAAGGTGAAAAAAGACACCACAATGGATGCTACAGACAGCCTATAACAAGCCACACTGCACCATGGCAGTTGCGCTCTTTCTCTCTCTCCCTCTCACTCACTCACTAACACACAAACATAGGCCTACAATGCGCACAACCACCCAACTTCTCCAACTCCAAGGCAGGCTAGGCTGTTCCATAACCATGCCGAAGCCGAAAAGTACACACACAGTCGTGCACATATATCTTGTGCACAATCAAGTATCATCAGAGTTCAGTCACTGCAAAGATTGAAAAATAGCCTCTTACCTAAAGTTAGAATAGACCAAATATGTCAAATATGAACTTCTTGTGGTTGCCGTGGTTGCTTGTGGATGTGATGATGAACCCAAAGTGTGCTAGTAATGCTCTGTAGTTTTTACTTGCTAGCCATTTTTATCATTTGGTTCTGGTTACGGCTTATTTTGAATTCTGAAAATTGGACATTGTGATCTTGGAAAACATTTTGCTGCCCATTGGTGACAATAATAAACTTTTTTTTTTTGGAGAATTAATTAACCCTTTGGGGGGACCCCCCTGCAACCCCCCACCCCCGTATTTCGCACCCAGTATTAAATACAACTATATCGAATGTGTTTGTAGGACATTGGTGACCCAGCACAGAATCCTATAGCTCGCTGGTTGAAGGACAAAATGGCCCTAGAGGTAAGGTGAACATGGAGTCGGGGGGGAGACAAACTTCATCCTGTCATTCTCCACTGTCCTAGCCAATTAAAAGTAAAAAAGCCCAAAAAAATATCTTAAACAAATCATTTACAATGTAAATGAAGTGGCGCCTTGGTAACACTTTACATTACAGATTGGTAATAAGTGGGTAATGTTATGGTAAAATAAAATGGTAATAACTGCTGTAAATATGTACTTACTGAAGCAATAAATATGTAGGATTTACTTACTGTGATGTAATATTGCTGTAATTACACCAACATGACATTTTCATGAATTACACCAACATGACATTTGATGAATTACATAGTAACTTCTATGTGTTACCGGTGCCTCTTTCCTAGGACTATTACATTTACTTGTCCAGCAATGGAATGTCCTCTTCTGGATTCAGTGTTGAGATGGACAGTTATTCACGCATGTATGAGAATCCACAGATCTCACTTCCTTATGAAATCTACCTCGATCTACACGCGTCTTTCTCTTTTTCCATCTATATCAGTGCAGGATACCCAACTGAAGAAACACGAGGTGGGGGACATATTCTCGAGGAATAACAAATAATATGAATAATAATTAATAATGTTTATGTAACTTGAATGTAACATGACTATTGAATAATATGTATTAATATGTAATATGTAATAATAATATATTTTTAGTTGTGAACAATACACACACAGCAAAATCTAAAGATAAGTCAACTAATGAAAACTCCATTAGTTGCAGCCCTATAGTCACTTGACTGATTCTCCATGGATATTCACCTTTATTCATCTTAGTTAAATTGCTCATGAAGATCACAGATTTTGTGGGGCTGTAAAAGTCTTCATTTTACCAATGTTCCACCAAGGTAAAGAAATCATAAATAAGAGGGCATTATTGCACAAGTAATTGTACCTGGAATCATCGTAGTCAGTGAATAAACAAAATTGCGCATGAGTATCAGTGTGACACTTGGTTATAGGTGCTATCAAGAACATCAGGATTTCGGCCGAGGTTTCAGATGAAGATTTCATTTATGTGAAAGTGTTCAGAGAAGAATTCTTCAATCGAGCAGCCATAGTTCACAAGGTAGCTCACACCATTTCAGACATGTTTCTTTCATGCCTCTATTATGAAGTAAAATATATTTTATTTTGCAATATTGCATCTGAAGGGTATTGTTTACAACATTGGCAAAACTGCCTACGTTGTGTTTAAAGGAGCTGTAAGATTGCATCATTATCATTTCACTCTGGCAACCTCTATCAAACAAGCTGCAACAAGCTTACTACTTAAAATATTTCATCTTACCTTGTTTTTGTAGCCTGTAAAAATGTATCTATAACTATGCCTTGGCTCTATGAAATCTTCTGACTAAACACTAATCATTTGTTTTACAATTTGGGTTGAAATAGGTTATAATTGAAGACAAATAGTAAAAGACTGAAATAAAATAGTGAATATTAAATCAATGTTTTTTCTAACAAATGAGCACTGTTACTTTGGCCAACAGTTCCAAAAATAAAAGGCAACAGATAGGGCAACACATTTTCTAGCAGTATGATTTGTAGGTGGCGCAACAGACCAAACCAAAAGCAGGACTTGTGGACTGCTGCAAATGCCAATTGTCGCAGTTGATTTACAGACTGTACTGTTATTGTCAGAAAATATCAAGTTATGACTTGCCATTTATCCTTTCAGGATTTTTCAGATTCTCCTGATATCACAAAAAGTTTCAAAAATCATAACCAATATTAGAGCGCTTCTTCAGTAAGCCAAGTTCATCACCAGTGAAGAAAAGAGGGAGATTGTGACAGAGTGTGACATCATGTGATGTCTACAAAGCACATAATTGGTTAAAACAAGGCCCCAGCTTTCATATTAAAAACAATCAAAATTCATGTTTATATTTAAATACCAGGAAATGGCAAAATAATTTTCTGTTGCCATATGGCAACACTTTGCAGTAGAGGGTTAACAAAATGTCTTCCCCCAAATTCTGATGATGCATCAAAAAGGGCACTTTTTAAAGTTATTTCAACAAGTTCAAACATGGTCTAAATTGGTCTTAATTGGTTAGGTGACTGTGTCTGACAGAGCGGCATTTCCAGGGCAGGCTCTAGCGGGAGAGAACCTCCGACCTTTCACCCTGCACCTGAAGGTAACCCACAGAACAGCGTTTGTAAAACATTCACAACTAAACAGTATGAAACGGATTAATTAAATGAAAAATGTTGCATAGTGGGCCTTTAAGATCCATTGCAGCACCTTCTCAAATTCTTAATAATTATAGCACTTGTACATCAGGGATTGTATCTCATTGCAGACAGAATCTTTTGTAGAAATAAATAAATGTTCTTTATACTCCTGCCAATCACAAGCACTCTAGGTACAGGAAAGTCCGAGCAGAGTACTAGGGTAGGGTCATTTTCCACCCAATCCCCAATTCTTCCCTATCACGCCCTGACAAAGACGTGGAGGTTGAAACCGGTTGGTGTTTTTTACGCTATTATACCCCAGCTTTAAATGAAGGGTTTTTATTTCATTCATCCTTGGCCTATTGCGTGATTAGGCTGAAGTTAGGCTCAGTGGCCACCACAATCTAGTGAGACAGTGTGTTGGACTATTTGGGCTCCATTGCTCACATTCTTACCATTGTAAGTATTCCTGTTTTTGTCATATTAAGGTGAGTGGCTCAGAGATGAAGTGTTTCCAGGAAACCAACCAAGGGATTGTTGGAGAGGTGAGTGATCTCTTATTGGCTATGAAGGCGGAGGAATTGTTTGGCACGGAGGCACAGGATCCTCCTCTAAGTTTCCATGACCAAGACACTTAAATGGATATGCCATCATTAGGGGAAAGACTTCTCAAGTTAAGCAAATTCTACCCCTCTACCTTTATTTTTCCATCTCTCCATTCATCTACTGTTATTCTTTCATCTCTCTATTTATTCCTCCATCTTTCAATCTCTATCCCCCTCTACCTTTATTCCTCTATCTCTCCATCTCTGTATCACCCTCTACTTTTGATGATAACACTTTAAACTCTAGCCTAGCATAGATAATTGAATTAAATTTGATCATCTCACCTTTAGACTTTTCTGTAGTAGCAAAGTGTAGTAAAACCAATGGAAAATGTAACGTGATGATTTGGTGCCACTGCCTCATCTTTAAATAGTCCCCCATGTGTCTAAATCAAGTAGTGCAAGCCAATCTAAGTACTTTGATTGTTATGCTCTTTGTAACATCTAAATCCTAAAAATGATTCACAGAAACTCAGTGTCTTTTTTTTTTTTTTTACTTGGAGTGGTTGTACAAGCATCAAGGACACATAGGTGTTTTTTTTGCATAATGTTTGTTTTAACTTTATGCCTAACAGCACACAACAGTTTTGCCCTTACTGGTACCATAATTAAGGGTTGTTTATGCATTGTGCTGTGCATGTTGTGCATTGTGCAACATCGCAATGTTATGCAATATGGCAGGTTGACACATGCAACCTGCAACTACAGTACGTTGCAGGCCATTTCAAGACTTATAAACACTGAAAACTATATTGCTTCAATGCACCATTCTATTGTTTTGCTCTCTATTAGTGTAATCCGAATATCCTAATACGTTTGTTGCCAAGAAAAAAAATAAAAATTTTCCCCCTGTTAATTCATTAATGAATTCATTAATGAAATGCACATCTTTATGTTAGATTTTTACCACTAGAGGTCACTTTACCTGTTTCATCCAGAATACCTTACATACAGACACACCCGGAATATAAAACAGACACCCATGGTGTTGATAAATGCCAGAAAATTGCCAGAAATGCCAGAAAATTTTCAGAAAAACCAGAAAATCCAATTTATCACAATTAGCTTGTTTTTAGTTGTTTAGTTGTAGTATATGCAACTCACCGAGTGGTTATTGGTGTTCATGAATGTTCCAACCCAAGTATCGTAGCGAAATACAGTTCTCTTTCGTTTCGAAGCCGAAACGTACGAGTGGATGATGCCTATCATCTCCTGCTTTTCTGAAGTCATTTTAAACCAACCCTTTGAAAAAAAGGGCAGTAAGCGCACTGACGCGCGCAGGCAACTACTTAGACAGCCCTGCGTGACGTCAGAAAGTCTATATATTGACTGCGCTTACGCTTCAGGTCCTCTTTGCCATTTTCACCTCGCTACTGCGTGTGTATTTCTGATTGTCTCCGTTTGCCTTTGCAAATATTCTAAACCGACGGCTTTTGTCAAAGCCCACCAAGACAGCTTTTTCAAAGCTCTTCGAGGGATTTCCCGTCTTGCTCAAAGTGCTCACGCCGGTCCCTGACTTCTGGTACCACGAGACGCAAGATGGCTACTCGCCGATGCACCGATTGCGACCGCGCAATGGCGATCTCCGACCGCCATGCCATCTGTTTCATCTATATGGGGAGCGAGCATGCTATGCTCGCCTTTTCGCGACCAGATCTCTGCTCGGCTTGCGAACGCCTCTCCCCTACAGCTATCGCCAACAGAGCGGCATTCTTCGTGGGTTCCACTGGCGTTTCGGGGGCAGGTTCTTCCCCCGCTGGCGTTAGGGGTATTGTTCCCCACCAGTCTCTCGATGTTTCCCCGGCGTCTCCGCACCCGGTTGGGCTCATCGATCGAGCTTCAGTGGCTAATCGACCGTCGGTTAGCTTCTCAGCGGCTAGCTTGCTACCAGCTAGCCAGCTAACCGAGGCCCACCAGGCTACTCCTGCTAGCTCCATTGGCGCGCTCTTCGCCCGCGCGGCTACCACGCCGCCTCAAGGCGACACCGATGACGAACCAGTTATCGAAGCTATGGATGAGGAGGAGATGTCCTCCTTCCTCTCCGCTCACGGCGCCACCGTCGAGGATATGCCTCCGACTGTCAAGACCCACGCCGCTCAGCTAGCTTCCGAGCTAGCTTCTCTGGCTACTCAGGCGGTTAACAGGCTAGGCCTGCCTCCGCCTCAGCGCTATCCGGAAGGGCGTTTCGACCCCTTCTCCGGTGCGCTGCCCTCTCCAGATGCTCTCCCCCTCCCCGCTTACCCCACGGTTGTGGCCGATGCGCAGGGCTCCTGGGAGGCTCCCTACGCCGCCATTGCCCCTATCCAGGGACACGCGGCGTTTTACGCGATGGACAAGGCGGGCGCCATTGGCCTCTTGCAGCTCCCTCGCGTTGAGGATGCGGTCGCTGGTTGCCTTGCACCAGCCTCTGCTGCCACCTGGACATCGCCTCCCGAGCTCCCCTCCAAGCCGTGTCAACGCACGGAGAAGCTCGCTTCCAAGGCCTTCATTTGCACAGGCCAGGCGATAAGGGCGCTAAACACCGCCTTTCTCCTCTCCTCCTTGGCGGAGGAACTGGTGGCTGAGCTGGCTACGCAGCACTCAGAGCTGACCGTCCATCAGCTCCGCAGAATTACCGCCCTCACCTCACTGGCTATTCGGGCGGCCATTAAAGCCGACGGGCGCTCCCTTGGCTCACTGGTCGTCTTAGACAGGCATCTCTGGCTAAACCTCTCCTCCATGCCGGAGAAGGAGAAGAAGCATCTGCTGAATGCTCCTATCTCCGCCGATGCACTGTTTGGCCAGGCGCTGGAGCTACAGCGCGATCGCTTGGAAAAGACGAAGTCGGCGGCTCAGGCCCTGCAACCCGTGCTTCCCAAGCGTGCCCCGCCTCAACAGACCGCTCCCGCTGCTCCTCAGACGCGTGCTCGTATGCCTCAAAGGACGCAAAAGTAGAAGGCGGACGCGCCCAAAGCTGCGCCACAGCCGGCTGCCGGGTCGCAACCCACTTGGCAGCGCTCCCGCTCTCGCGGGCGCCCAGCTCCCGCCAACCGCCTGGTTAGCCGGGAGCGGCGTAAGAGGCCACAGCGACCCTGATGGGGTCGCGTGTGCGCGGCAGAGCATGTCATGCGATCGCCATCCATTGACTGCTACGCCTCTGTGTGCTCTCAAAGGCCCGGGTCCTCGCTCTGCAGTCCCCAGCTCGGAGCGTTCTCCCCCGCTTCGGCGGTCCTCTCTGATCTCACCCCCTCACGGGGCGCTGAGTTTGCCTTGTTCACAAGCACTCCGCACACACGCTACAGCCCCTCTGGGGCAATGTTTGAAGATGAGCCCCGGCCCAGGCCGGAGGACGCTCTCTGTTCTGTCAACGCTATCGCGCACTGGGGCACCGGTACGGTCTCCGGCGCGCGTTCAGCTGACACACGCCCCGTGCTCTGCGCCCCGCGTTTCGACACACCTAGACGGCGCCCACGTGGCGCCGAGGCCTCCACTTGTGCCACGTTCTCCACGTCCTCTGTCCCCCTCGCCTTCGGGCAGTGGGCATGCGACGCCTTTGAATCGTTCACGAGCAGCGCTACCGCGCACTGGGGCACCCACACGGTCTCCGACGCGCGTTCAGCTGACACACGCTCCGCGCGTTCAGCTGACACACGCTCCGCGCTATGCGCCTCGCGTGATGACTCGCCTCTACGGCGCCCAGGTGGCTCCGAGGCCTCTACTAGTGTCGCCGCCTCCACGTTCGCTGTCCCCTTCGCCTCTGGGCAGTGGACATGCGATGTTTCGGAGTCGTTCACGGTCGAGAAGTCCCCCCCGTCCTCTCTCGCCGCTTCTGTCGGTCGATTCCTCGCCCAGATACGCGCAGAACTGTCTGCTCAGTCTGACACGTCTGCCCTTGGCCAGACGGGTAGCTTCTCCCCCTTCTTCGAGGTCGTCGCCGATACGCACTCCGAGTCGGCTGCCCCACGGGGCGTCGCAGGTGCAGTGCGCGGCTCATCGACCCCCTACGTCGCTGACACGCGCTCCTGGTCGGCCGCCCTACGGGGTGTCGCAGGTGCAGTGCACGGCTCATCGACCACCTACGTCGCTGACACGCGCTCCAGGTCGGCCGCCCTACGGGGTGTCGCAGGCGAAGCGCACAGCTCACCGACATCGGATTTCGCTGACGTGCGCGCTGAGTCGGCCACCCCACCGGGCGTCGCGAGTACTGCGCACGGCCTCTCAGTCACGCGTGAGCGCCCAACGGTCTCACACACGGCTAACTGGCCCTCAGCCCCCACACACTGTCGGGTCTCTGGTCTGTCAGTCGGACGCTCTTCGGCTTCGCGGACAGCCTCAGTCTTTGGCCTCGGCCCCCCTAGTGCCACCCGGAGGCAGCATAGCACTTCGTTTGTCCTTGCTGCCTCCTCATGCCGCCGCTCTGCTCCGGCAGAATTGGGCGATGTGCACAACGTCGCGTTGGGTCCTATCAACAGTGTTGAGGGGCTATCAACTGCAGTTCAGGTGGCCACCCCCGCCCTACAGAGGTGTCATGGAGTCAGTGGTGCCCCCCACCAGGGCCCCTGCGCTCAGACAAGAGCTTTGCGATCTCCTGAGAAAGGGCGCTATTCAGCGCGTGGATCCGACGCTGGCGTGTGCAGGTCGCTACAGTACGTACTTCCTGGTGCCCAAGAAGTCGGGCGCTTTTCGCCCTATCCTAGACCTCAGAGCGCTCAATGCTTCGCTCAAACCTCTCACTTTTCGCATGCTCACGGGGCGAATGGTGGCGGAGTCGGTCCGCCAGGGGGACTACATGGTCACCATAGACCTTCAGGACGCCTATTTTCACATAGGCATAGTCCCGAGGCACAGGCGTTTTCTACGCTTCGCCTTCGAGGGCAGCGCGTACGAGTACGCAGCCCTCCCCTTCGGTCTATCTCTAGCACCTCGGTGCTTCACGAAGTGCGTGGAGGCGGCGATCGCTCCTCTACGCGCTCAGGGGATCAGACTCCTCAATTACTTGGACGACTGGATGCTGCTGGCTGGTTCCAGACAGCTCCTAACGTCACAGACCCACGTGGTCTTGCGTCACCTGCACAGTCTGGGTTTCCTAGTGAACCTAGGCAAGTGCATGCTCTCTCCCTCCCAGGAGGTCGAGTTCTTGGGCGTGAGGCTGAACTCACGCTCGATGAGAGCGATGCTCACACCAAAGAGGCTTCAGGACGTCAGGGCGTGTCTACGCCATTTCAGACTCGGTGCCTGCGTTTCGGCCAGGCTGTGTCTCAGACTTACGGGCCTCCTATGCGCCGCAGGCGGCGCTGTCCCACTCGGCCTCTTACACTTACGCCCGCTGCAGCTCGCCTTAGCGGAGCTAGGTGTATCCTCCAGGTCGAACCCCGCCCGTCGGATTTTAGTGTCCAGATGCATGTGGCTAGCCCTCGCGCATTGGCGCAGGCCGTCCTCCTTCGCTGGAGGCGGCGCCTTGGGTGCTATAGCCAGACGCATGACGGTGACCACCGATGCGTCCAAAACAGGCTGGGGCGCCGTTTGCTGCGGTCGCCCCGCCAGGGGGATATGGGGCACAGCCTCCAGGAGATTACACAGTGTTGGAACTCCTTGCTGTCTTCTGCGCTCTGAAGGAGTTTCTCCCTCTTCTCAGAGGAGAACACGTTCTTGTGCGTACAGACAACACCACTGTTGTGGCGTATATCAATCGCCAGGGCGGCACGCGCTCTCCGGACCTGTTTCGCCTGGCGTACAAGCTGCTCACCTGGGCCTCTCGCCACTTCCTGTCGATCAGGGCGGCGCACTTGCCAGGTGTTCGCAACACAGGCGCGGACCTCCTCTCCAGGGGTGTTCCGCGTGCAACCGACTGGCGCCTCTGCCCAGCCGTGGTGCACAGCCTTTGGTCCCGCTTCGGGCGGGCACGAGTCGATCTGTTCGCCTCGAGAGAGAACGCTCATTGCCCAGCGTGGTTTTCGCTGGAACGAGATGCGCCGCTAGGGTCAGGCGCGCTGGCACACCCGTGGCCGCGCGGTCTGCTCTACGCTTTTCCCCCCCTTCCTCTGATGCGTCAGGTGTTGGCCAGGATCAGAGCGGGGGCGCACAGGGTGATTCTGATCGCCCCCAATTGGCCATCTCAGAGCTGGTTCTCAGATCTGGTCTCACTGTTAGACGGCCAGCCGTGGACTCTCCCTCTGAGGAGAGACCTCCTGTCGCAGGCTCACAGGTCGCTGTGGCACCCCAAGCCGGAAGCGTGGAGACTGACGGCTTGGCCCCTGAACGGGCGCGTCTCCTAGAGAGCGGCCTGTCAGACGCAGTGATAGAGACCGTCCAGGCTGCTAGAGCTATGTCCACTAGGTCGTTGTATACACTGAAGTGGCGCGTATTCAGCACGTGGTGCAGAGACAGAGGCTGTGATCCTCTAGTCTGCCCTATTGGCGAGGTGCTTGCTTTTCTGCAGCACCTATTTGATCAGGGTCGTACACCCTCTACTTTGAAGGTGTACCTCGCAGCCATCTCAGCTTGCCATGTTGGCTATGCTGGCGTTTCCCCAGGCGCTCACCCCCTTGCGTCGCGCTTCATGAAGGGCATCAGACGGCTCCGCCCCTCTGCCTCCCCTTCGGTCCCTACTTGGGACCTGGCCACCGTCCCACGTGGACTGGCCCTTACGCCCTTTGACCCTCTGTCGAGTGCCAGTCTAAAGATGCTTTCCCTTAAGACTGCGCTTCTGCTCGCCCTGGTCTCGTATATAATAGGTTTCATTCCATATATATATCAGCTTGCATTCCATATATATATGCTTTCATTCTATATATATCGGGTAAATATATCAAGTTTCATTCCATATATATATCAGCTTTCATTCCATATATATATCAGCTTTCATTCCATATA
>JAGFZM010006225.1:0-12419 GCA_017657215.1 Limnothrissa miodon | reverse complement strand
TCCCAATGCGAGGTTCTTGAGGAAGGTAGTGTAAATTCCGGACAACCTCTGTTACACGCTCGTGCTGACATTTTTTCTGTATGTTCTCCAGTTAAACAGAAATTCAACATGCACTTATTTTTCTTAGAGCCGTTAGCTGTTCTCAATGTTAGCTAGCTAGCTAACTACAGTTCTTTATAGCTTACCGAAGCTGAACAAGCGACTGTTCCAAACAATTTTTGATTGGACCAAAGATTCTAGAGCAGAGCTCTTTGGATTGGACAATGTAATGGAGGAGGTGTAGCTTTGCGCTGTCTACGTACACAGAGCACTAGTTTCAGATCTTTTTCAGCCTGGCAAATTCTAGCCTGAAATTTGCATATAGAATGAGGCGGAAGATGGTTTTGGGAGTTTCGGTATAGTCCGTTGGATACGTTAAGCTACCTAAATTCCACAATAACAAGGTAAATGTGGTTTTGCATTCTATGGGACCTTTAAGTGCTCAGCAAAGCTCTATCAGGTGTGTCAGTGAAAGCGCACAAGAACATCATTTAAGTTGGTGTGATGGTGGAGCTGTGGTAGAGGAACCATTTGGTAACCGGAAGGTTGCAGGTTCAATCCCCACCGAAGTGTCCTTGAGCAAGACACTAAACCCCAAATTGCACCTGCTGGCAGGCTGGAGCCTTGCAGTGCTGCTTTGTGTTATGCCCATTCTGGCTTTGTGTGTGTGTGTACATTCTGTTTGTCCATGAGTCTCCAGGTTGCATACATACAAGATGAAGATCATGTCATGGGAACTGTGATGAAGATCAAACTTCCTGTAGAAGAGATTTTATCCTATGATCTTTTCTCTGCCACTTCAACGCCATCTTCTGAAGTTATTGACCAGGGGTAAGGCAGAAGTAGTACAGTAGTTACTGTACAAACAGAACATAAAGTACTTTCAAAATGCCCCTATAAAATAAAACACAGAACAAAATAAAATAAAAAAACATGGAAATTAGAAACCTTGATCAGTGGACACCAATTATTAAGGATTCAAGGAATTTTATTGTCATTCAATGTTCAATTTTAACAGTGTAAAAGAAATGTAGTGAAAGTACGTTTATTGTTCATAAAAAAAAGAGGGGTTTAGAATGAGGCAAAAAAAACCATAATTACAGAATAATTGATAATCACATAAATAATCCCCCCGACCCACCCCACAATTTATGACATTTGTCCACCCCTGTTTTGCTCTTAAGGGATTACAGCACCTTCAACTGGCCTCGCAAATGTCCGTTCTTCTGGGAGCACCTCGAAGACTTGCCCCAGCCTGAGCCATACAGCCGCATACAGCAGTACACTGCCAGGCCTCCGCTGGTGTACCACCCCTCTGGCCTACAAAGCACAGCTTCTCTGGCCACCTACCAGGGTCTCTTGCACAACCTTCTGAAACTACACTCAGAATACATACAGGTGAGGAGTGCCATGGCTCAGTTGGCTAAGGCGCCATACCATAAGCCTAAGTTCCCCGATCTTACCCCATCTCTCCCTTTCCCTCGTTTTCTGTCATTCTCTCCACTGTCCTATCTGATTACAGGCAAAAAGCCCCCCAAAATATCTTTATTGTTGTTATGTGGTTATGTGTAAGTGATCGTGATTCATAATCATGATTAATGCCGAAGTGTGTTATTTATGCATGAGTTTAGCAAAGAAAAACAAAATTGATAATTCATAATAATTCATGTACCCTGTCATGATCATTTTTGTACACTCTCATGATGATTTATTTGCCCTTTCCATAAAGTGTCACTTGTGAAATACCCGTCGATATTCGGGGGGGTCCCGTTCTCTAAATTGTTGCGCAATACGGATCCAAATTTTCCAAACATGCAGTAGCCAGTGCAAAGTTGTTCATTAGACTACTGCAGACACAGCAACAATTGACTACCAATCTGGCACATTTACTAAAGCAAAGAACTGAATAAATGTCATGTGTTGACACACAATCTGCACACTTGTGTCTGCAGTATGACCAATCGTGTGACATTATTTCACCATCCATCTTGCAAATACGATAAGAAAGATACGTCATTCAGCAAATAGAAATTCAAGGTGAAAAAAGACACCACAATGGATGCTACAGACAGCCTATAACAAGCCACACTGCACCATGGCAGTTGCGCTCTTTCTCTCTCTCCCTCTCACTCACTCACTAACACACAAACATAGGCCTACAATGCGCACAACCACCCAACTTCTCCAACTCCAAGGCAGGCTAGGCTGTTCCATAACCATGCCGAAGCCGAAAAGTACACACACAGTCGTGCACATATATCTTGTGCACAATCAAGTATCATCAGAGTTCAGTCACTGCAAAGATTGAAAAATAGCCTCTTACCTAAAGTTAGAATAGACCAAATATGTCAAATATGAACTTCTTGTGGTTGCCGTGGTTGCTTGTGGATGTGATGATGAACCCAAAGTGTGCTAGTAATGCTCTGTAGTTTTTACTTGCTAGCCATTTTTATCATTTGGTTCTGGTTACGGCTTATTTTGAATTCTGAAAATTGGACATTGTGATCTTGGAAAACATTTTGCTGCCCATTGGTGACAATAATAAACTTTTTTTTTTTGGAGAATTAATTAACCCTTTGGGGGGACCCCCCTGCAACCCCCCACCCCCGTATTTCGCACCCAGTATTAAATACAACTATATCGAATGTGTTTGTAGGACATTGGTGACCCAGCACAGAATCCTATAGCTCGCTGGTTGAAGGACAAAATGGCCCTAGAGGTAAGGTGAACATGGAGTCGGGGGGGAGACAAACTTCATCCTGTCATTCTCCACTGTCCTAGCCAATTAAAAGTAAAAAAGCCCAAAAAAATATCTTAAACAAATCATTTACAATGTAAATGAAGTGGCGCCTTGGTAACACTTTACATTACAGATTGGTAATAAGTGGGTAATGTTATGGTAAAATAAAATGGTAATAACTGCTGTAAATATGTACTTACTGAAGCAATAAATATGTAGGATTTACTTACTGTGATGTAATATTGCTGTAATTACACCAACATGACATTTTCATGAATTACACCAACATGACATTTGATGAATTACATAGTAACTTCTATGTGTTACCGGTGCCTCTTTCCTAGGACTATTACATTTACTTGTCCAGCAATGGAATGTCCTCTTCTGGATTCAGTGTTGAGATGGACAGTTATTCACGCATGTATGAGAATCCACAGATCTCACTTCCTTATGAAATCTACCTCGATCTACACGCGTCTTTCTCTTTTTCCATCTATATCAGTGCAGGATACCCAACTGAAGAAACACGAGGTGGGGGACATATTCTCGAGGAATAACAAATAATATGAATAATAATTAATAATGTTTATGTAACTTGAATGTAACATGACTATTGAATAATATGTATTAATATGTAATATGTAATAATAATATATTTTTAGTTGTGAACAATACACACACAGCAAAATCTAAAGATAAGTCAACTAATGAAAACTCCATTAGTTGCAGCCCTATAGTCACTTGACTGATTCTCCATGGATATTCACCTTTATTCATCTTAGTTAAATTGCTCATGAAGATCACAGATTTTGTGGGGCTGTAAAAGTCTTCATTTTACCAATGTTCCACCAAGGTAAAGAAATCATAAATAAGAGGGCATTATTGCACAAGTAATTGTACCTGGAATCATCGTAGTCAGTGAATAAACAAAATTGCGCATGAGTATCAGTGTGACACTTGGTTATAGGTGCTATCAAGAACATCAGGATTTCGGCCGAGGTTTCAGATGAAGATTTCATTTATGTGAAAGTGTTCAGAGAAGAATTCTTCAATCGAGCAGCCATAGTTCACAAGGTAGCTCACACCATTTCAGACATGTTTCTTTCATGCCTCTATTATGAAGTAAAATATATTTTATTTTGCAATATTGCATCTGAAGGGTATTGTTTACAACATTGGCAAAACTGCCTACGTTGTGTTTAAAGGAGCTGTAAGATTGCATCATTATCATTTCACTCTGGCAACCTCTATCAAACAAGCTGCAACAAGCTTACTACTTAAAATATTTCATCTTACCTTGTTTTTGTAGCCTGTAAAAATGTATCTATAACTATGCCTTGGCTCTATGAAATCTTCTGACTAAACACTAATCATTTGTTTTACAATTTGGGTTGAAATAGGTTATAATTGAAGACAAATAGTAAAAGACTGAAATAAAATAGTGAATATTAAATCAATGTTTTTTCTAACAAATGAGCACTGTTACTTTGGCCAACAGTTCCAAAAATAAAAGGCAACAGATAGGGCAACACATTTTCTAGCAGTATGATTTGTAGGTGGCGCAACAGACCAAACCAAAAGCAGGACTTGTGGACTGCTGCAAATGCCAATTGTCGCAGTTGATTTACAGACTGTACTGTTATTGTCAGAAAATATCAAGTTATGACTTGCCATTTATCCTTTCAGGATTTTTCAGATTCTCCTGATATCACAAAAAGTTTCAAAAATCATAACCAATATTAGAGCGCTTCTTCAGTAAGCCAAGTTCATCACCAGTGAAGAAAAGAGGGAGATTGTGACAGAGTGTGACATCATGTGATGTCTACAAAGCACATAATTGGTTAAAACAAGGCCCCAGCTTTCATATTAAAAACAATCAAAATTCATGTTTATATTTAAATACCAGGAAATGGCAAAATAATTTTCTGTTGCCATATGGCAACACTTTGCAGTAGAGGGTTAACAAAATGTCTTCCCCCAAATTCTGATGATGCATCAAAAAGGGCACTTTTTAAAGTTATTTCAACAAGTTCAAACATGGTCTAAATTGGTCTTAATTGGTTAGGTGACTGTGTCTGACAGAGCGGCATTTCCAGGGCAGGCTCTAGCGGGAGAGAACCTCCGACCTTTCACCCTGCACCTGAAGGTAACCCACAGAACAGCGTTTGTAAAACATTCACAACTAAACAGTATGAAACGGATTAATTAAATGAAAAATGTTGCATAGTGGGCCTTTAAGATCCATTGCAGCACCTTCTCAAATTCTTAATAATTATAGCACTTGTACATCAGGGATTGTATCTCATTGCAGACAGAATCTTTTGTAGAAATAAATAAATGTTCTTTATACTCCTGCCAATCACAAGCACTCTAGGTACAGGAAAGTCCGAGCAGAGTACTAGGGTAGGGTCATTTTCCACCCAATCCCCAATTCTTCCCTATCACGCCCTGACAAAGACGTGGAGGTTGAAACCGGTTGGTGTTTTTTACGCTATTATACCCCAGCTTTAAATGAAGGGTTTTTATTTCATTCATCCTTGGCCTATTGCGTGATTAGGCTGAAGTTAGGCTCAGTGGCCACCACAATCTAGTGAGACAGTGTGTTGGACTATTTGGGCTCCATTGCTCACATTCTTACCATTGTAAGTATTCCTGTTTTTGTCATATTAAGGTGAGTGGCTCAGAGATGAAGTGTTTCCAGGAAACCAACCAAGGGATTGTTGGAGAGGTGAGTGATCTCTTATTGGCTATGAAGGCGGAGGAATTGTTTGGCACGGAGGCACAGGATCCTCCTCTAAGTTTCCATGACCAAGACACTTAAATGGATATGCCATCATTAGGGGAAAGACTTCTCAAGTTAAGCAAATTCTACCCCTCTACCTTTATTTTTCCATCTCTCCATTCATCTACTGTTATTCTTTCATCTCTCTATTTATTCCTCCATCTTTCAATCTCTATCCCCCTCTACCTTTATTCCTCTATCTCTCCATCTCTGTATCACCCTCTACCTTTGATGATAACACTTTAAACTCTAGCCTAGCATAGATAATTGAATTAAATTTGATCATCTCACCTTTAGACTTTTCTGTAGTAGCAAAGTGTAGTAAAACCAATGGAAAATGTAACGTGATGATTTGGTGCCACTGCCTCATCTTTAAATAGTCCCCCATGTGTCTAAATCAAGTAGTGCAAGCCAATCTAAGTACTTTGATTGTTATGCTCTTTGTAACATCTAAATCCTAAAAATGATTCACAGAAACTCAGTGTCTTTTTTTTTTTTTTTACTTGGAGTGGTTGTACAAGCATCAAGGACACATAGGTGTTTTTTTTGCATAATGTTTGTTTTAACTTTATGCCTAACAGCACACAACAGTTTTGCCCTTACTGGTACCATAATTAAGGGTTGTTTATGCATTGTGCTGTGCATGTTGTGCATTGTGCAACATCGCAATGTTATGCAATATGGCAGGTTGACACATGCAACCTGCAACTACAGTACGTTGCAGGCCATTTCAAGACTTATAAACACTGAAAACTATATTGCTTCAATGCACCATTCTATTGTTTTGCTCTCTATTAGTGTAATCCGAATATCCTAATATGTTTGTTGCCAAGAAAAAAAATAAAAATTTTCCCCCTGTTAATTCATTAATGAATTCATTAATGAAATGCACATCTTTATGTTAGATTTTTACCACTAGAGGTCACTTTACCTGTTTCATCCAGAATACCTTACATACAGACACACCCGGAATATAAAACAGACACCCATGGTGTTGATAAATGCCAGAAAATTGCCAGAAATGCCAGAAAATTTTCAGAAAAACCAGAAAATCCAATTTATCACAATTAGCTTGTTTTTAGTTGTTTAGTTGTAGTATATGCAACTCACCGAGTGGTTATTGGTGTTCATGAATGTTCCAACCCAAGTATCGTAGCGAAATACAGTTCTCTTTCGTTTCGAAGCCGAAACGTACGAGTGGATGATGCCTATCATCTCCTGCTTTTCTGAAGTCATTTTAAACCAACCCTTTGAAAAAAAGGGCAGTAAGCGCACTGACGCGCGCAGGCAACTACTTAGACAGCCCTGCGTGACGTCAGAAAGTCTATATATTGACTGCGCTTACGCTTCAGGTCCTCTTTGCCATTTTCACCTCGCTACTGCGTGTGTATTTCTGATTGTCTCCGTTTGCCTTTGCAAATATTCTAAACCGACGGCTTTTGTCAAAGCCCACCAAGACAGCTTTTTCAAAGCTCTTCGAGGGATTTCCCGTCTTGCTCAAAGTGCTCACGCCGGTCCCTGACTTCTGGTACCACGAGACGCAAGATGGCTACTCGCCGATGCACCGATTGCGACCGCGCAATGGCGATCTCCGACCGCCATGCCATCTGTTTCATCTATATGGGGAGCGAGCATGCTATGCTCGCCTTTTCGCGACCAGATCTCTGCTCGGCTTGCGAACGCCTCTCCCCTACAGCTATCGCCAACAGAGCGGCATTCTTCGTGGGTTCCACTGGCGTTTCGGGGGCAGGTTCTTCCCCCGCTGGCGTTAGGGGTATTGTTCCCCACCAGTCTCTCGATGTTTCCCCGGCGTCTCCGCACCCGGTTGGGCTCATCGATCGAGCTTCAGTGGCTAATCGACCGTCGGTTAGCTTCTCAGCGGCTAGCTTGCTACCAGCTAGCCAGCTAACCGAGGCCCACCAGGCTAGTCCTGCTAGCTCCATTGGCGCGCTCTTCGCCCGCGCGGCTACCACGCCGCCTCAAGGCGACACCGATGACGAACCAGTTATCGAAGCTGTGGATGAGGAGGAGATGTCCTCCTTCCTCTCCGCTCACGGCGCCACCGTCGAGGATATGCCTCCGACTGTCAAGACCCACGCCGCTCAGCTAGCTTCCGAGCTAGCTTCTCTGGCTACTCAGGCGGTTAACAGGCTAGGCCTGCCTCCGCCTCAGCGCTATCCGGAAGGGCGTTTCGACCCCTTCTCCGGTGCGCTGCCCTCTCCAGATGCTCTCCCCCTCCCCGCTTACCCCACGGTTGTGGCCGATGCGCAGGGCTCCTGGGAGGCTCCCTACGCCGCCATTGCCCCTATCCAGGGACACGCGGCGTTTTACGCGATGGACAAGGCGGGCGCCATTGGCCTCTTGCAGCTCCCTCGCGTTGAGGATGCGGTCGCTGGTTGCCTTGCACCAGCCTCTGCTGCCACCTGGACATCGCCTCCCGAGCTCCCCTCCAAGCCGTGTCAACGCACGGAGAAGCTCGCTTCCAAGGCCTTCATTTGCACAGGCCAGGCGATAAGGGCGCTAAACACCGCCTTTCTCCTCTCCTCCTTGGCGGAGGAACTGGTGGCTGAGCTGGCTACGCAGCACTCAGAGCTGACCGTCCATCAGCTCCGCAGAATTACCGCCCTCACCTCACTGGCTATTCGGGCGGCCATTAAAGCCGACGGGCGCTCCCTTGGCTCACTGGTCGTCTTAGACAGGCATCTCTGGCTAAACCTCTCCTCCATGCCGGAGAAGGAGAAGAAGCATCTGCTGAATGCTCCTATCTCCGCCGATGCACTGTTTGGCCAGGCGCTGGAGCTACAGTGCGATCGCTTGGAAAAGACGAAGTCGGCGGCTCAGGCCCTGCAACCCGTGCTTCCCAAGCGTGCCCCGCCTCAACAGACCGCTCCCGCTGCTCCTCAGACGCGTGCTCGTACGCCTCAAAGGACGCAAAAGTAGAAGGCGGACGCGCCCAAAGCTGCGCCACAGCCGGCTGCCGGGTCGCAACCCACTTGGCAGCGCTCCCGCTCTCGCGGGCGCCCAGCTCCCGCCAACCGCCCGGTTAGCCGGGAGCGGCGTAAGAGGCCACAGCGACCCTGATGGGGTCGCGTGTGCGCGGCAGAGCATGTCATGCGATCGCCATCCATTGACTGCTACGCCTCTGTGTGCTCTCAAAGGCCCGGGTCCTCGCTCTGCAGTCCCCAGCTCGGAGCGTTCTCCCCCGCTTCGGCGGTCCTCTCTGATCTCACCCCCTCACGGGGCGCTGAGTTTGCCTTGTTCACAAGCACTCCGCACACACGCTACAGCCCCTCTGGGGCAATGTTTGAAGATGAGCCCCGGCCCAGGCCGGAGGACGCTCTCTGTTCTGTCAACGCTATCGCGCACTGGGGCACCGGTACGGTCTCCGGCGCGCGTTCAGCTGACACACGCCCCGTGCTCTGCGCCCCGCGTTTCGACACACCTAGACGGCGCCCACGTGGCGCCGAGGCCTCCACTTGTGCCACGTTCTCCACGTCCTCTGTCCCCCTCGCCTTCGGGCAGTGGGCATGCGACGCCTTTGAATCGTTCACGAGCAGCGCTACCGCGCACTGGGGCACCCACACGGTCTCCGACGCGCGTTCAGCTGACACACGCTCCGCGCGTTCAGCTGACACACGCTCCGCGCTATGCGCCTCGCGTGATGACTCGCCTCTACGGCGCCCAGGTGGCTCCGAGGCCTCTACTAGTGTCGCCGCCTCCACGTTCGCTGTCCCCTTCGCCTCTGGGCAGTGGACATGCGATGTTTCGGAGTCGTTCACGGTCGAGAAGTCCCCCCCGTCCTCTCTCGCCGCTTCTGTCGGTCGATTCCTCGCCCAGATACGCGCAGAACTGTCTGCTCAGTCTGACACGTCTGCCCTTGGCCAGACGGGTAGCTTCTCCCCCTTCTTCGAGGTCGTCGCCGATACGCACTCCGAGTCGGCTGCCCCACGGGGCGTCGCAGGTGCAGTGCGCGGCTCATCGACCCCCTACGTCGCTGACACGCGCTCCTGGTCGGCCGCCCTACGGGGTGTCGCAGGTGCAGTGCACGGCTCATCGACCACCTACGTCGCTGACACGCGCTCCAGGTCGGCCGCCCTACGGGGTGTCGCAGGCGAAGCGCACAGCTCACCGACATCGGATTTCGCTGACGTGCGCGCTGAGTCGGCCACCCCACCGGGCGTCGCGAGTACTGCGCACGGCCTCTCAGTCACGCGTGAGCGCCCAACGGTCTCACACACGGCTAACTGGCCCTCAGCCCCCACACACTGTCGGGTCTCTGGTCTGTCAGTCGGACGCTCTTCGGCTTCGCGGACAGCCTCAGTCTTTGGCCTCGGCCCCCCTAGTGCCACCCGGAGGCAGCATAGCACTTCGTTTGTCCTTGCTGCCTCCTCATGCCGCCGCTCTGCTCCGGCAGAATTGGGCGATGTGCACAACGTCGCGTTGGGTCCTATCAACAGTGTTGAGGGGCTATCAACTGCAGTTCAGGTGGCCACCCCCGCCCTACAGAGGTGTCATGGAGTCAGTGGTGCCCCCCACCAGGGCCCCTGCGCTCAGACAAGAGCTTTGCGATCTCCTGAGAAAGGGCGCTATTCAGCGCGTGGATCCAACGCTGGCGTGTGCAGGTCGCTACAGTACGTACTTCCTGGTGCCCAAGAAGTCGGGCGCTTTTCGCCCTATCCTAGACCTCAGAGCGCTCAATGCTTCGCTCAAACCTCTCACTTTTCGCATGCTCACGGGGCGAATGGTGGCGGAGTCGGTCCGCCAGGGGGACTACATGGTCACCATAGACCTTCAGGACGCCTATTTTCACATAGGCATAGTCCCGAGGCACAGGCGTTTTCTACGCTTCGCCTTCGAGGGCAGCGCGTACGAGTACGCAGCCCTCCCCTTCGGTCTATCTCTAGCACCTCGGTGCTTCACGAAGTGCGTGGAGGCGGCGATCGCTCCTCTACGCGCTCAGGGGATCAGACTCCTCAATTACTTGGACGACTGGATGCTGCTGGCTGGTTCCAGACAGCTCCTAACGTCACAGACCCACGTGGTCTTGCGTCACCTGCACAGTCTGGGTTTCCTAGTGAACCTAGGCAAGTGCATGCTCTCTCCCTCCCAGGAGGTCGAGTTCTTGGGCGTGAGGCTGAACTCACGCTCAATGAGAGCGATGCTCACACCAAAGAGGCTTCAGGACGTCAGGGCGTGTCTACGCCATTTCAGACTCGGTGCCTGCGTTTCGGCCAGGCTGTGTCTCAGACTTACGGGCCTCCTATGCGCCGCAGGCGGCGCTGTCCCACTCGGCCTCTTACACTTACGCCCGCTGCAGCTCGCCTTAGCGGAGCTAGGTGTATCCTCCAGGTCGAACCCCGCCCGTCGGATTTTAGTGTCCAGATGCATGTGGCTAGCCCTCGCGCATTGGCGCAGGCCGTCCTCCTTCGCTGGAGGCGGCGCCTTGGGTGCTATAGCCAGACGCATGACGGTGACCACCGATGCGTCCAAAACAGGCTGGGGCGCCGTTTGCTGCGGTCGCCCCGCCAGGGGGATATGGGGCACAGCCTCCAGGAGATTACACAGTGTTGGAACTCCTTGCTGTCTTCTGCGCTCTGAAGGAGTTTCTCCCTCTTCTCAGAGGAGAACACGTTCTTGTGCGTACAGACAACACCACTGTTGTGGCGTATATCAATCGCCAGGGCGGCACGCGCTCTCCGGACCTGTTTCGCCTGGCGTACAAGCTGCTCACCTGGGCCTCTCGCCACTTCCTGTCGATCAGGGCGGCGCACTTGCCAGGTGTTCGCAACACAGGCGCGGACCTCCTCTCCAGGGGTGTTCCGCGTGCAACCGACTGGCGCCTCTGCCCAGCCGTGGTGCACAGCCTTTGGTCCCGCTTCGGGCGGGCACGAGTCGATCTGTTCGCCTCGAGAGAGAACGCTCATTGCCCAGCGTGGTTTTCGCTGGAACGAGATGCGCCGCTAGGGTCAGGCACGCTGGCACACCCGTGGCCGCGCGGTCTGCTCTACGCTTTTCCCCCCCTTCCTCTGATGCGTCAGGTGTTGGCCAGGATCAGAGCGGGGGCGCACAGGGTGATTCTGATCGCCCCCAATTGGCCATCTCAGAGCTGGTTCTCAGATCTGGTCTCACTGTTAGACGGCCAGCCGTGGACTCTCCCTCTGAGGAGAGACCTCCTGTCGCAGGCTCACAGGTCGCTGTGGCACCCCAAGCCGGAAGCGTGGAGACTGACGGCTTGGCCCCTGAACGGGCGCGTCTCCTAGAGAGCGGCCTGTCAGACGCAGTGATAGAGACCGTCCAGGCTGCTAGAGCTATGTCCACTAGGTCGTTGTATACACTGAAGTGGCGCGTATTCAGCACGTGGTGCAGAGACAGAGGCTGTGATCCTCTAGTCTGCCCTATTGGCGAGGTGCTTGCTTTTCTGCAGCACCTATTTGATCAGGGTCGTACACCCTCTACTTTGAAGGTGTACCTCGCAGCCATCTCAGCTTGCCATGTTGGCTATGCTGGCGTTTCCCCAGGCGCTCACCCCCTTGCGTCGCGCTTCATGAAGGGCATCAGACGGCTCCGCCCCTCTGCCTCCCCTTCGGTCCCTACTTGGGACCTGGCCACCGTCCTACGTGGACTGGCCCTTACGCCCTTTGACCCTCTGTCGAGTGCCAGTCTAAAGATGCTTTCCCTTAAGACTGCGCTTCTGCTCGCCCTGGTCTCGTATATAATAGGTTTCATTCCATATATATATCAGCTTGCATTCCATATATATATGCTTTCATTCTATATATATCGGGTAAATATATCAAGTTTCATTCCATATATATATCAGCTTTCATTCCATATATATATCAGCTTTCATTCCATATA
>JAGFZM010006224.1:0-56180 GCA_017657215.1 Limnothrissa miodon | reverse complement strand
CCATACACTCTCTGACACACACACACACACACACACACACACACACAGAAACACCCATACACTCTCTGCCAGACACACACACACACACACACTTGCTCAATGTTTACCGTGTTAAGTTCCAGTGCATTAAAGGTTCTGCCCTTAGTCCCAGTAACGCACATGCATCCAGTAATCAGATCTATTTGTTGTCGTTGTTTACCCCTGGCCTGATTTTACTGTTATTTATAAATACTGTACATCTCTGTGTAATATGGGTGTTTTTTCCCTTTTAAATAACTAGACTTTGTTTCTTTACAGCCAATGGCCCTATGGTGTACAGATTGTATAAATGTACTTATTTTTAAATGTATTAAATGTAAAACTGTAAAAAGTAATAGGAACATTAGTTTAATAGTATTCAGTCAGATGTGTAGGAGCAAAAGTCAAAAGTTACAAGTTCAGGTCAAAAGTTTGATTTTCTTGTTTTTCATGGAAAAACTCAATAATTTTTTTGTCAACAGAAACCACAGCAAAATGTTAGATGAATAATTAATTATTTTTAAATGATGGATACGTTCTTTAGACTGCATAAACATTTAACCTTTGTGGCAATTTTAGGCTAGAAGACATGAGCCAATCGAGTGTCAGTGTTCTTCTAAGTATATGGTTCAATTTCATCAGATACTTTCAAGAGCATCGTCCACAAGATATATTAACTACACTTCCTCCATGGCAAAGAGTCAAGTTTTACCAACAAAAGCCCCATAATGTTCATATAAAGAAACAGTTGTGGCTAGTTTATTCAGAATTATGTCAGCTGTCAAAAGATTGATCAATTTCCTTTTCAATTTTGCTAGCAGTTTGTAGATGTGTGAGGTGTTGTGTTGGGATTAATTTGGCCCATGTGCTGTCCACATGGTATTTGCAAAATTCTATGATAGTCTTCTTTTTCCAGTTTCTGTATAAATCACCTTTATTACCACCTCCAAAGCATTCTGAGACTTTTAAACCATGCTTGATTGATCATATTAAGAACAATTAGTGCATCTTTTTATTCTTTCAATACCTCACAGAATACATTTGCGTATCTAATTCCTGCAAAAGGCAAGGGTTTAAGAACACATTCATCATTTCAAATAAAAACTATGCCTTGCTTATATGTTTCATACTAACAAAAAATATTGAGTGTCTTTTGACTGGTAGTGTATATCAAGACAAACTTATGATAAAGTTATATAAAGTTGAATGAACACATGGGCAGTGTCTGTGCTGGTTCTGACCTGGAGTGATGTTGAGCAGCTTGCAGGCAGTCTCGATGTCCTTCAACACCTCCTCCACCACAAGGGCCTGCATCTGCTCCAGGGAGTGCTCCTCGTCCTGCCCCGCCTGTGGGGGTGGATCCAGCAGGACCGAGCTGTGGATCTGGGGACACTGGTCCGGTTCAGGAGAGGCAGAGGCAGCCTCAGGGCCTGGGCTGGAGATGCTGCTGGGTTCTCTGGGGTCTCTGGTCCTTCCAAGCCAGCTGCTCTCCTCAACGGACAGGATGTCAAAGCTGGGGAGGTAAAAGATCTGGAGGGTGCGCTCTGGCACGCTGGAGCTCGTGCTCCAGGGCTCAGTGCTGTCAGACGCCTCGCTCTCTCCCTTCACGCTGGTGCTGGGGCTGGTCCTGGGCTCAGGGCTCCCGCTGAGCTTCATCTGAGCTGGGCGTATGGTGCTCTCTGCCTGGCTGTCCTTTAGGCTAGCCATGGCTACAATCCTAGACAGGAAGGAGATGGGAAAAAGGTGACATTAATAGCCGAAAAAATATCACATTCACTTACTCTTCTACTAGGTCAAGAAATTAGAGTCTGAAAGGCATGACCTCAAGTTAAATTACGATGATTAAATCAATGTCTGTGTGTGAGTGTGTGTGTTTGTGTGTGTGTATCAACAATTAGTGTTCTATTTCTAAATAACATTTATAACATTTAACTTTTCAAAAACATTTCTTAGTTTAGTAAGAAGTAGTTACTGTTTCACATTCCGAATGAAGATGCTAGGCAACCATAGTGTTATGTGTGAAGTATGCAAGTCAGTATTTTTAGGATTATAAAATAATGCCTGGATTAGATTCAGTGTATTGTGTTATAGAACATAATCATTTTAAGTTCCTCTCCTTCCCGTTTGACCTAAGTCAAAATTAGGCTGTCTCTCATAGCATTCTGTAACCTGCCTAACTTCACAGCAATCTGTTATGCTTATTGTTTAGAATGAATGTATTATTTCTTCTAATGAAAGCATTTCCAAAATAACAAATAATACTTTTTTCCACTATTGAGCATCTAGACAAAACCTTAAAAGAAGGATATACCCTACTGTACCTTTCACATAACTTGCCCAGATGCTGAGACATCATCTGCCAAAGTGCTGCGCAGCTCCATTAAAGTCACCGTCATGCTATGGAGAGCACTGACTGGCTCCTTTTGAGGGGTCTGTGGGCATGCTGAAGAATGCCCCTGAGTTTTGAGAGAGTCACGGTACACCAGAGGCTGCTATGAGGCAAACTGGATTTCCCTGAGTCACTTACTTGTGGGTCAGTACTCCAGAATAGGGTGTGACGCAGAGGTAAGTGACAACGCGATGCCCTGGTCAGGCTTTTTTTAAGGAGCCGCCTCTCCCCTGCTCTTTTGACAGCATGAGTTTTTTAATAATGGAGGTGAACGGAATGGTGATGTTCGATTCAGACGCAGCTTGACTTCGGCACCTTTGGGGGGGCAATCCACCACAGATGAAGAAAGAATCATTTGGGACTCTTTCTTTCCCATCTTCCAAGGCACAGGCCACCACAGGTATGAGATTTGAGTCTCTGCAGTGGGCTGATTTGGTCAATTTTTTGATGTGTCTTAATTTATATTGTTTTGCAACACTGCTGAAGACAATAAATTAAAATAGCACATTTACATTTTGTGTGTCTGTGTGACTTCATGTGTCTGTGTGCATATGTGTGTGTGTGAGTTTATGTGTCTGCGTGTGTGCGCCTGTCTCTTTGTGCATGAGGGTTTGTGTATGTGTCTGTGTGTGTATGGATGTGTGTGTTTGTGTGTCTGTTCGAGTTTGTGTCTCTGTGTGTGTATGCATGTGTGTGTGTTTGAATATGTGTGTTTGTGTATGTGTCTGTACGGATGTGTGTGTGTCTTTTTGAGTTTATGTGTCTCTGTGTGTGTATGCTTGTGTGTGTGTGTGTGTGTGTTTGAGTATGTGTGTCTGTGCATGTGCATGTGTCTCTGGTCAAGTTTATGTGTCTGCGTTATGTACACATGTGTGTTTGCATGCGTGTGTGTGTGTGTATGCAGGTGTATTTTGTGTGTGTGTGTACATGTGTCTGTGTGAGTTTATATCTTTCTCTCTGTGAGTACGCCTGTGTGCATGTGTGCTTTCTGCAGGAACACGCGTGCGTATTATCAACCTGCTGATAGCTGTTCTCCAGAGTAGGGGTGCACAGATGGACAGCGGTGCAGGCTGTGTGGAGCCACCGCATCGCACATGTTCAGGAAGACATTCTGGGGTTTGTTTGGCCACGGCAAGCATCAGTGCAATTCATAAAACCTTATATGACGGCACACCACACCCTGAGAAAGCTGCAAAGACCCACGCCACTATCATGCCTCACTATATTTGCTGTCTGTGTGCTCCTTTGGGCTTTAAAACAACACAGGATGTGCCTTTCAGATTATCATCAGAGAGGCACGGATCTCTTCCTCATAACAGTGAAAGGCAAAGGGCTTTTGAGGGGGATGGGGGGGGGCTGTGTTCTGTTCAGAGCAAAGTAAATGAAGTTATCCATACAGGGTGACTCCCAGAGTGTCTAAAAGTCTCATCAGCACACATTATGTTTGCCCTCTCTCCTCCCTCCCTCCCTTCCTCCAGTGACTTCTTCCACATTCTCACTTTCATCTCCTGATTCCCCATGAAAGGTCCTGGCTCGTCCACGGCCCCTGCGTTTACCAGGGGTCGGATCAGAGGGGCTGGGTGTCCATTCATTCACACCCCACCCCGCCCGCCTCCTGCAACAGCTTGCGCTAAGTCCATTACCCTGGCAAATTTAGTTAATTTCCAGCTGAGAGGAGGCTTTGGAGAGGGGTGCAAACATGCCCCCTTAGTGAAAGGATTTAAAGCTCCACTGATCCCCAAATGAGTCTGTTGAAAACTTCAGGGCTCATTTCGGGAGAATTAGGAAATGGCGACATTTACGGGATTGTCCATCCCATTCATTGTTAAGTAGAATGTTCCAGATGCTCCACTGTGAAATGGCACCAAGAGGTCTGGCTACTCTCAACTGAGGATTTCACTTATAAGTTACATTTGAATACATTTTTGAAGAAAGCTAAATAATGAACTCCGACTAAGCTTTTTCCCCAAAATCCTTCAAAACATCTACTTAAAAAATAGTTTTAAAGAGTTATAATTTATTCAAGGCTTAAGAAAACAAAGGATTCAGTCCCCTGTAGGTCAGCCAGGTTTCTAATGGTCTATGAATGCTATGGAAGTCTTTAGTGCACTTACATCACATTGCCAAGCTCAGAAGATAATGTAAACCAGTGGGCCCAGGTCATCTGAAAAACTGACTAACCTACTTGTAATGGGGCTTGGATCAATTCCTACAGAGTAAGTCCTGAATCACTGAAATATGCCCTTATATATTTGATAATTCTTTTTATAAAGTAGTCTATAAAAAGACACTTTGTGGAGGTATATGAGTGCAGTAGCCTAGCTCACAGCAGAGTAATGTGATCTTTTATTTTCCTCATACATCATTTCTTTCAAACCTCTGTGACGTATCCAAACGGAACTAGCAGTGAAACAGAAAGACTTTGGTTATCCAGATATCAGGATTTGCCAAGTGCCCATGGGCCTACCTGGTGACTTGTGTTGTCGAGTGCTGGTCTTCAACGATCACAGGACCTCATCCACGGTAGACTGGCACTGAGACCACCTGCTCCTCCAAGGTATGGTAGGGTACAACTAAAGAAGAATGGATAAGCTCCTGATTGTGCTGCCAAGCTTCCTTTAGTAATTTCCTGAAACTCAAGACATTTACAAGCCACTCCAGCTCACTTGAGTCTTTCACAAGTCTCTTGGCTGTAGAGGTGGCAGGGTTTCTGCCCTAACACACATGCTCTGGGTGTGTACCAGTATTGGCTGCCCAAGTGACAGCATGTGATGGAATGTCTACTCCATTGACTGTGGCGTTACATTTATAAGAGCACTCATTTACTTAAGTAAATATTGCTGTGTGACCACAGGTCATACAACCCTTTGTTTACCATCTGCCTTAACAACCACACAGATATGCCCAATCTCTGTTACAAGATGTTTGGAAAGAAATCTATTATTTTATTACACCAAATATTTGAAAAGAATTAGGCTGTGAAATGGTTCCAGGGCCCAAATCTGAAGAACACATGTTTAACCTCAAGTCATGAATATTAATCAGCAATACTTGCTATTAATCAGGTATGCCTGCAACAGATCTTCAACAGATCTTTTAAAATATATAAATGTAGGAAAAGTGGTAAAGTCACTAGGCCTATAGATTGAAGGTGGAAGAGAGAAATGTCAGTAGACAGTTTTGATTAAGCCATAAGATTTATTTTAATTAGGCATAATAAAAAGTTCAAAAACCTCTGCTATAGCTACATAGATTAACGTATCTAACCTAACCGAAATGGAATGAAAGTAAGAGATAGAAGGCAAAGCACGATCTAGGAAACCTGCGAAAAGTGTTGCGGCGGCTGCAGTGCAACATGACAAACTGTTGCACTGCGTATTCCAGCCTGATAGGTGGCAGTAATTCCCACCACATTATCTCTCAGTACACGGGAGAAAGAAAGAAGAAGGGCGCTACCGGTTATTCATTTAGCTAGCAACTAGCTGTGGCAACGTGTGGAGGTGTGGAAAAATGCCCAAGTATGTGTATTTTATTTTAATCAAATGGTTGTATGTGTTTAGATTTAATTTTATAAGTATATGAACGTGGTTAACTTTGATAGTTCGTGGAGCCCAACATTGTGGGCACGCGAGGCGTTACATGAACGTATTGTAGCTAAAGTCTGCTCTGTGAAACAGGCTAATGAAGGTAGTCTAATACAAATAATGTTTGCCACCTTGATGGGTGGGTAATAAGTAAAAGGGTTTCTTTTTACTGTGTGGAAGGATATGATGTCTTATTTCAGCACTTGGAAACTGCTTTGGTGAATTGCGACTAACCTTATGCTGGCGTTATTTATGCAAGCCTCTTAACAGTTAACTTTTGCTGGATTTGCTACTGCTAGCTATTAACAGAGTCCTTTTAAGGTTTGATGTGAAACTGTTCAGTATCAGAGCCTAAGGTCGGTTTGCATTCGTTTTCATTAATTCAACAGTTGTTGGAACGTTAGTTCTCGAAATGTAATTAACTACAACTATATGAATAACGTTATCTTGTGCTTTAGCCACAATTGCAGGTTACTTTGGTTTACTACAGGTAACCTGATCTCATCAATTAACTCTTTTGTATTTTCCTTTTTATCCAAGGTTTTACTGTGACTACTGCGACACATATCTCACTCACGATTCGGTAAGAGCTCTTCCGGCGTTCTCATTGTACCTTGATGATCAGCACCATGGAACAAAATACACATTCCCATTAAAAAGCTTATTTCGGTCGGTTTTGTTTTTTGCTGAACGTGCTATGTATTCTATTTTAAATTCTTAAAATCTTAAATGTTCACACTCGATTGATGTTTTGAACTTTGAGAGGTTTGAAAGAAGTTGTATTAAATTGTAAAAGCTTATTTAAGACTTACAGTTGGACTAACAGCACACACAAGAGTGAACATTGTGGCTGGTTGAAATAACCTGTGCATGGCATGCTCTACAGTTTTAAAAAATCAACACTTATAAATGGTGTATAAATGGTCTGGCATTTGACAGCCATCAGTGCGGAAGACCCACTGCAGTGGACGAAAGCACAAAGAGAATGTGAAGGACTACTATCAGAAATGGATGGAGGAACAAGCACAGAGTCTGATTGATAAAACTAGTAAGTAATGTTTGGCATAAGGTCCGGTGCATTATTGTGTGTGTGTTTTTTTTATCCTTAGAGTAAATAACTGGATATATTTTGTGAAATACTATTGTCTGATGTCTGCTTTTTTTTCCTCAGCTGCGGCATTTCAGCAAGGAAAGATCCCACCTTCTCCATTCCCAGGGGCACCTCCCCCTGGCGGCTCCCTGCTTCCTCATCCAAATATCAGTGAGTCCACTCACTTCCATCTTAAAACAGTTCAGTACATTTAGCACTGTTGCTGATGCTAACATGGACAAGATTTCAAGTTAGCGGGAATATCATGGCTCAGTTGGCTAAGGCGCCATACCACAAATCCGGGGAGTCTGCCCCAGGGTCATTTCCCGATCCTACCCCATCTCTCTCCCACTTGTTTCTGGTCATGCTCTTCACTGTCCTATCAGCTTAAAATTAGTGACTTTTTTTTTTTTGCCTTTGTTACAATTTCCCAGACTAAGTCAAACATGAATGCAAAAAATATGTACTGCACAAAAATGTGTAAAGAATATTAGTTACAATATAATTTTTTCTTCTTACAATGCATGTCTTGAATTTGGGTATGTGAGAGACATTGGCCCAGTATTCATCAAACTTATTTGCATTAACAAAATCCAGTTGAATATTATGCATGTCTGCTACCAGGATGTAGTCTACAGACAAAAATGCAGTAAATAAGCTATTTCCATTGACTTTAACTGCAAATATTCAGATGAAAAATTCACACATCCCTTCTGGTGAATCAAATTCATGTTCACATTGGGGAACTGATGTGAATTTGTCTGGCTGCACTTCCAACCAAAGATTTCATATTTGTATTCTGCATATGTGCATTACAAGTTGAATAGAGATCAGACAATGCACTCGCAGAAAAAATTCATGCTGAGTCTGTGAAGGGTTTGGTTGTGCTCACACCCTAAAGTTGGTATTGCATGAAGATTTTTCAAAGGAAATTGTTCAGTCCCAAGCGATGTGACGCAAGACATTAAAGAAGCATGGGAACATCAACAAGCACCTGTAAACAATTTCCACAGAATGGACAGATGTTTGCCCTGTGACTAGTAGCGTTATTAGATTGTTTTGTCGCATGTGATTGCAAAGTTATTCACAGCTTGGTGATGCCTCACAACGTCATTCACTAAGTGCATCAGGCCCAGGGCTTAGGGGTCGCTAGGGCTTTAAAGTTCAGCCATTAACCAACTCCCTGTGCCTCAGGTGGACCTCCCCGACCCGGCATGCTCCCGGCGCCTCCTATGGGCGGGCCTCCCATGATGCCCATGATGGGGCCGCCTCCCCACGGAATGATGCCTGGAGGACCAGGTCAGTGGTAATTGCAACAGGTTTCTGGAAATGCACACATAGCGCTGACCACATCAGTGCTTTAGAGAGTGAAGCTGACTTTGCTTGCAGGCCATTTCTGAAATGGCTTGGCACTGTGCTAGCTGAGCTTGGGATGGTACCAATAATGGGCTCAACATGGATAATAGGTCTTTCAGTTGTAGCGTTATCAGATATTGCAGAGTCCTTACACATCACATTCAGTGTTTTGTATGTGTAGCTGCTGGACTAAACACATACTCACACACTAACATGCACACACCTGACATCAATGCATGTGATGTACATGTAAGATGAATCTGGGCTCTTCATCAGATTGGTTGTATGTGTTGAACAGGTCCTGGTATGCGCCCCCCCATGGGTGGCCACATGCAGATGATGCCCGGGCCTCCCATGATGCGGCCCCCTGCCCGTCCCATGATGCTCCAAGTCAGACCAGGCATGGTGCGGCCAGACAGATAAGACAAGACAAAACAAACTTAAAACAAAAAACTCAATCTGAAAATACATCCTCACCCTCCCTTCAAGATTTGTATCATTGCTCAAAGTCATGCACATGGAATTAATTTTTTTTTCCCTGCTGGTGGGCTGTTATTATGGAGTACAACCCCCTGCCCCCCAACCCCCCCCCCCCAACCCCCAACCCAACCCCCAACCCCCAACCCCCCCCCCCGCGCCTCTTTTTTTTTTTTTTTTTTTTCCATCGTTTGTCGTTTTTTTTTTTTTTTTTTTTAAGGTGTTGATAAATTCACTGTTGGCCAAATTATTCCTTTTTTTATGTGTCTTACTGACACGGGTGCATAACTAGCAGAGATGACATTTTGATCTTGTAGATTTTTTTTTCCAATATGCTTTCTTGTATAATGTACTATTGTATGTTGACATTTTATTAAAATTTTAGGAAAAAAAAACTTGAATGTTTCATTGTCTCTGATCTTGAACATTTCGGAAGGCCGAGTACTGATGTCTGGAATATGGAACGAGGTCTAAATCATTCTCCACGTGCGGCTGCAGGTCTGACAGAGACCCTATAACCTACCAGATGTTTTGAATGTTCGTGACTGCAACGGAATGTCTTGATTTTTTTCATGCCGCTGTGCATGTTGACAAGTTTGAGCGTTCATACCTGCATGCAATGGGCTGCTCAAGTCGCTCATGAAAATCAAGATGTTTTGCAGCCCTTGTGTGGAACACATCTCACGCTCTAGGAAATTGGCACTTGTATTCCATTATGCAGACACTCTGTAACATAGAATTTCATTGAATATTTAAGTTTAGATGGAAAAAATAATGGATGCACAATTTGGGCACGGCGCACTGATTTTCAAACGCTTCTGCCCATTTAAGGAAAATTTCTGGGTGGGGTGACCAATGATTAATTCAGATGTGCTCCAAGCTTATTCTAAGCCAAGGGCGTAGGTTTGCATTGGGACCATAAGGACAATTCCCAAACAATATTTAGAGGAAACAAAGTCCCTATTGATATTTAGCATCCTATTTTGATGCATCTATGAATTTAATCACATATTTCTTTGACAACACCAGTGAATAATTTCAGTAGTCAGGTTTTGTTATAAAAGTAAATAAAAGTAGTAGTAAATAAAAGTCTAACTTACCCATCACTTTCCAACTGTGGATGCACAGTCTCAGTTTTCCAAAACTCCGATGCTCAGTGGCTGGAGAGATAGACGGACCATGTGGTTGCACACATAAGCAAACTCAACTCCCTAGTATCACAAGCAAAAACTCACTCACACAAAGCAGACTCAACTCTAGGAGATTTAGTTGCCTATCCACATCAAGGCATCAACAATCATATGGACCCTGTGGTCACTTATCCGTTCATTGGTTGCTCATGCTCACACAAGCAAACCAATAATAGAAAACTGTTTATTGCACCAGCACCATGCCCTAACCACAACCGTGTTTCGACATCAAGCCGTCCTCAGTGTGTGAAACACGTTTGTGGTTAGGGCATGGTGCTTATTATCAGAACCAGCTAGTGAGTGCAGTTTGGAGATTTGTGAAATCCTGGACCATGGATGTTTTCAAATATAACTTGTAATCAAATCTGTGATCATATTAAATATTTGTTCATCATTTTATTCTCTGAGTCTTAATGGAAGAAATTTTGTGAAGGCATCTGGCCCCAAGGCCTTATGTTTGATATTCCTGGCCTTGACAATGCCACCAAGAAAGAAATAGGCTTATTTCAACACCTACTAAGTAATCGTTGTGAAGTGCTGTGGAAAATGGTTGATCTACTACTGTTTTCACGTAGACTACATGATTTAGCAACTTTAGCAGATGATAAGGAGTAATAGGCTACCAACCATGCAATGATAACCATTACATATATGTGAAATTCATAATTTATTTGAACAAATAATGTAAATAAAATCTGTTCTGTTTATCATGCCTATGGCCAGTAAGCTACTGCAGAATAAAAGGTGTATCCTATTATAAAAAGAGCTCAATTTTCAGACGTTCAGATGAGATCTGAATGTTATGGCCTTTGAAAAGTTCAGCAATAGATGAACCTATCAGCAATACCTATAGATCTTCTAAAGGTCTCCTTCCAAAATAAACCGTTTAAGACTTGATGTTTTTACATTACCATAGGTCAGCCAAAGTTGTACTTCTATGCTCAACTTCAAAATGCTCTCCTGCCCCTGTACTCTGTATTCGCCTGTGATAGAAAACTGCCGGGAAAAACGAGCGAATCGGAAAAGCCGTACAAATGTACGTCAATTTGAACATTAGCTATGCAGTTAACCCGCCCTCAAGAAAACGTTAGGCTGCCTGCAGACAGACCCATTAGAGGGAGCGTAACAGTGTTGTTAGCCAATCAGAGGTGATAAATTTGCATATCATTAATATTCATAAGAATCCTCTCGAGCTATCCCTGCTCTCGTTTTCACCTAACTAAAATAGCTTGAAACAAGACAACCACAGCATATTTTTTGTCGAAACCAACTCTCATGACATTATTTTAGACAAGAGATCACCACAAAATTAATGAAAATACGATGGAATGAGACCTTTAAATGTATTTTAAATAGGTTGGTAAATAAGGTCATCTTATATTTCTAACTGATCGAAAATATAAGTGTAATACATATATGTCAACATTGATCAGCAATATATTCAGTAATTGTTTTTTTTATTTTACATATATTCTTCATCCATCCACTGTGTGTGTATGTGTGTGTGTATATATATATACGGTCCCTACCAAAGCTGTGACCAAACCTACACCCTCGTTCTGAGCAATACTGGTGCACGCTTTCATGTAGTGTAACCCAACAGATCAATAACATTATTTATCAGTCTGGCACTGATCCCCACTTTGAAAGATACGAGCTACCATGATGCATCTTGCTTCACCTAGCTATGCGCAACTTGGATATGGACTTGTGATCAACCTTTGATACAACATTGGCAGTGAAGGGGTAAAAGTTTTTTTTTATTAATAAAGCTCAAATTATTCAGTTTCAACTCATTGAGTTTCAGTAAAGGATTTCAGGAACCCTTTAAAACCTTGTTTATATATTATATAGTTTACATTGATTTAGCCTGTGTCATCACTTCAAGGTCTGTAAAGTCAAATATACAGTACTCACATATACCCATGCAATCATTGAAATTTGAGTGGCACATGAAAGGAAACACGTTTATCTGTTTTGTAATAAATTTAGAAGACCAAAACCACTGGCAATTTACCATTTCAATGTTTATACCACCCCAGAAATAAAGGACAGTCGATCAGAATCAAACAAATACACAAAGATAGATATTAAGCGATAGCACTTTATTTAAACATAACCAATTCTAAGCCACAATACTGAATAACAAGACTCAATGGCTGCAGCATACATTGTAAAAAAATCAATCAGGTTTGAATGCCTTAGTTAATGAAGTTTCACTTGTCCTGGACTTGGAGGTCAATGCAAATCTGAATAATTTTTAGATGTATTTACTTCATCAAATTATAGTTGTCACTTTTTTTTCTCTTTAAAAACACAAATGTAACATTTTGCAACATATAACCATTCACTAGCACACGTTAGGATTTTAACAAGGCAAAGTGCTTTCAGAGATTGCATTGTCACAGAGAATCATGTACGGCTTTGCTCTTTCCCCATTTCTTTTAGGTGGGGCTGGGACTCGGGAAAGGGGATGGGGGGTGGGGAGGGGTTCGGAAGAGGTCCTCTGGTGTAACGGGAGCCCTGCCTAACAGCTGACCTCTGTAGTGGGATGCATCTGGCGATTTAAGGCTGGATACGATAAATGTGTTTCCTTCAGACGAAGCACAGCAGGGACCCTAACTCAGCCGCAATTGAAACCAGAGCCTCTGTCGTTTTGTTGCTTTTGGAGTCACGTTAGTTAAGACGCAGACACATGGACACACCGTCTCCATACAGTCGAGATTTTTTTTTTCCCTACCAACACGACAGCTGTAAACGTGGTTTAACATATGGCTTGATGCACACAAACACGCAATGTACACAAACACGCAACATACACAAACACGCACTGTCAGAACGTGGGAAAGATGACGTCTGCTTACTGAGTAAAGGGTGCTTTCAAGAAGGACTCATTGAAGCGGTTCCGTCTTCAGTAAAAATCCCCCCAAAAAACTGCTGCCCGAGACAATATGTAGGTCTACCGAAAAATTGGCTTAGACATTCCTATCATTGGCTGTGTCTGTAATCCTCTGCACTTATTTATGACAGACACAGTTAGGAAGATGGAGAGAGAATATATTTCTCCATCTTATTTTTTTTTTTGTTACAGAAATAGGTGGCTATGCGCTTAGCAGACACTCAGGACCTGTACAATATGGAGGTAGGCACAACAGAAAAACGATACTCAGCATCTGTAATACTAATACCATTTTTTTCCCCAACAAAAATTTTCCCAAAATAGCATGAATTTGTTTATTACAAATGAAGCATAAATCCACTAGATGAAAAGCGTGGTCAATTCTGTATTTACTTCTGTCATTGACATTTTGAGGTAATTAGGGTCTCGTATTGAATCTACTACTTTGCTGCTTTGTCCTCTAAGTCTCAATAAACACCATGCTTTCTCTGACACCAATAACCAAACACGCACACACACACTTTACTTTTACTCAAACACGCACCATCCATCCATCCATCAAGTGGCAGTAGCTAAATGCCAGCGTGGGTGGGTAAATGGGTAGAAGGCTTCACATGTGGCATGTTCCATGCTTCATGCCAACGCCTGTAGACTAAAGTCGACTGGTTGAGCTCACCTAGAGACGAGAGATGAGGGAGGACAGAAGGAAAGCTCTAAAGCTCACCCTGCCCCGGCTCCTTCTGGAGAACATGGACAATGTCTGACAACGTCTGATAAAGTGTGTTAAGGCAACCAAGAGCCTTATATTTGAGATCATATTCGAAAGGATTCAAGCGTTCTCTCAAACCAGTGTTGAGATATCTTCTTCAAAGGGTTAAGGTTCACAAATATCTTAAACACCAGAACAGTCTATCAAACTAAATACAAAAGCCCACAAACTTTTAAAGACTAGAAGTACCATGATCTTGCCATCACTACAAGGGAATGTATTTTTTTTTTAAAGGATTGGCTAATTGGAGAGCAGAATCCTTGGGTTTCTGGTTGTGTAAACTAGTCGAGAGTAAAGTATGCCAAGACATGGAAAAATACAAATTTCTTACAAAATATTCAGCGCCACGCATTGAGGACCGACACATCCTCAATCTTCAAATGGGAAATGCTTGAGTACATCACTGACACACACACACACACACACACACAAAGATACGGACATCCTAGTACCAAAAGGTAGTGATTGCAAGGTGTTTTCCCTACGTCCCGCATGAAGGTATCTCACTGCAAGACTTCCATACCAACACATCAGTGTCTACACACAAATCCGCACACACATGAAGCCATGCCATCTGCATCAAACACCTCCCATTTGTGATTATCATAATTCACTTTACTTTGCTGTTAGTTCAAGTTTAGTTTCCAGGTTTAAGGGAAGTAGCAGGCTGCATTTTCATATAAACAACATTAAACTCCCTGCGCTACTCACAGTTGATCAGTCAAATTTCTGGTTAAGCTCAGATTTAATCAAGATAAACCCTGTGTTAAATTAAACAAACATGCCATTCCATGTACATGCAACAATCCACACCTAGAAGAGCTACTCTTGAGAAGATCAACATCTACAACACCCTTCCAGTAAAATGCATAACGTTTCCTTATTGGTGAGTGGATACTTTTTTTTTTAAATGCTACTTACATTCTAAATCACACATTTGTTAACAGCTTTAGATGGTAGGTTATGGTAGCAAATGTTGACAGTTCATTAGTTCTAATAGGACACGTTTTCAAAGCTGTGCACAATCTCAGGGGCAATCTTGGTAACAACACACAGCCTTTTTTCAGTGATATTTGTGCTTTGAACAAGTCAAGGTGCACTCACAAATGGAAATATTGCTTAACTGATGATCTACGATTTTCGTTTTTCTTTTTGGCCATGAATGAGCGTTTCTACACTCTGTTGTTTACCAAATTGGAAACAACCTTGCAAACTAGTCCATACACAAGCCAGAAGACCTGGCATATCATTATGGAAGGTTACTGTGACTACATAACTGACAGGCCAGAATTTGGGGAATTGGTGTCAAGAACTTCCTCTTTGGACTTGTGCTTTTTGAAAAAATCTGTCAACACAAACTCTGCACACAGTTTTGACAATCATGTCCACAGAAGATGCTGTGGTGCCACAAAATGAGCTAGCAGATCAACAAAATGGCTTCCTGTTCCTTGGGATTGATGGAATTGATGAAAGCCTAATGCTACAGGTGGATGGACCCATAATGTGAAACGGGACTACTCGGTACTTTGTAAGGCTTCAGATTGGCTTAAATGGAAGACCATTTAGAGACTGAATAAACAACAGCAAATAAGATACTCCAATTCAATTTAGTAGCTCTTCAGAAATTATGTGATCATCTCTCGTGTAGTAAAACACCACGATTTCCTGTAGAAGTGAATCGCCCGTAAATTACTAATGCATAATCAATATCCTTGGTGAGAAACGTCACTATGCTATACAACCTCTCCGACAATTCAATGGTGTCCAACTCCTCCCAGTGTGCTTACTAACTAAGAACACCACATATGGTGCGGAGCAAGAATGTTCCGTAGAGTATTATGGTCTGAAATGAACCCTAGAAGAAGCTGCACTACCCAGGCAAACTGTTTAAAATGGGTCACACTGATTTCATTATTTCAACTGTACAGCATTGCGCTCACTTCATAGCTCCATCAAGCATTACATGACCCCATAATACATGAGAATTTGCATAAGTTGCCATACAGGACCACAGACATGCCTAGATCTAGTTGGATCCATCTTGGAGAAACTATTTCAAGACCTTCAACCCTGAACTGCAACTGCCCCTCTTTTTCCTCACAAACGATGAGGGCCACTGGAAGATCAAGAGCTCTTGAAGGATCCTGCTGCCGTTAAAAGAACTCAGATGGAGCTCTGACCATACACGACCACAACCTTACCACAAGTCAGGTTCAAGATCCCTCAGCTCTCATGGCTGAAATAATCTCTAGGACTCTGAAGGAAACTGTGGCAAACAGACGCCCGCCAGCCCGCTAACACACACACACACACACACTTATGCACGTACGCACACACACACACACACACACACCTCTCAGGTCTTTTGGACGCTAACCAACATTTTTTTAATGGCTTTTCCTCACAATCTCCAATTCCATCCTAAAAACTCAGAGAGGTAACACAGTATTGACCTCTGACCTCCCCTCACTGAGAATAGCCTTAAACATCTACAAAGAACCAGTTACTAAATGAGAGGAGGTCTTCCGTGACACGACTGTGACATTTAACCATTAGGCCAGAGAGCATGAAAGTAACACAGAGGCAACCTCTGGCTAGTGACAGACATCAGTCTACTTTCCATCTGTCAGGAGTTGCTAAGGGAGGAGGCGAGGAAAAGGAAAAGGGAGGGTCATAGGTCATGGGGTCATGCCAAGGTAAGGATCTTCAGATGGACTTGTCACAAAACGGCTCATTCACATGGGTCGGTACATTTAAAATGACAGGTGTACAGCTATCAGAGTCCTGGGACGAGCGGTGGGCCTGCTAGGCCCGTTTACATAGAATCTAGAGGTTGACAAAAAACTTGAAAAAACACTTTTTCTTACGTAGATGCGTTATTATTTTTCTTTTTTTTTTTTTCCATATTTTTTTTTTTTTACATTATCAACATAGACTTTGATATATATTAAACAAGGTTATCCTTTATAACTGCAGCCACTATTGATATGAAACCTGTACACCAATTATCACCAGTAAGGTAACAAAGACATTTTTTTTTCCACTTTACATCGAGGGAATTCACATGGTGTACCCTTAAGTTTAAGGCATGCTTTCTATGGGGGTCAAGGGGGGAAGGTGAAAACATAAAAGATTTTCTATTGCCTTTCACCGATGATTCAAGTAAAGAGGGACACTGGTGTCCTTGGAGGTAAGGCTCAGGGGAGATGTTGCTGCACAGATGCTGACCTGGGACCAGCCTCTCTCCCCTCTATCGCAGTGTGAGCAGTAGAATAGAATGTGACAACTGGTCCACAGTCTGCACTCATCAGGAGCAACTTCTACCAACACCGGAGGTAAATGGGAGGTTTCCCAGTAGACCGAGCTGTGGACAGCATCACTGTAGTTTATATGCCACACGACAGCTAAGATGACTACAATTAAAACCAACCATGAAAGAACAAGAACAACAAAAAAAAAAAATATTCCAGCTTTCCAACAAACCCTCTCAATCTTCAAACCAGAACAAAGTTCTGGATGTTAAATAAATCACTGACATATTTTACAAAAAACTAAAACAAAAAAACACAAATACTATTCAATTTCACACAGAGTTGTGATCTTTCACCAACCAAATTCATGAGGGACAACATGAGCGGTCAATCGCCACTCCTGTCAAATACAGATTGGCCTCCTGTACGAGTTCAGATGAACCAGGATCGCAACTAGTACTTAAGTACCCTGACGAAACAAAAAAACAAACAAACAAAACAAAAAAACAACACAAAAAATGCACAAAAATCACTAGTCATGTTTTTGTCGATGTGTTCCTGGTTCCATTTCCCTCCCAACTGATGCTTCAGTGCTCTGCTGGATTCTGCCAAACTGCTACCATCTCTATTCAATTTGTGCAAGTCTTATCATTCCTCTTCTCCCCTCAAACTGGCCAACTGCAATATTGCTTCTTAAAAAAACTCAACTCAAAACATACCTTACGACAAATTAGTCTGACAAAATACACATGATATTGAGATGAGCAGAAGCCAAGAAAAAAAAAAAAAACTTGGGAAATGTAGTCTCACCCATCATTTGAGCCAGTAAGGGATATTATTTTTTTGGGGAAAAAAGGAGTTAAATTTAACCTTCATGAGTGTTATTAACTGGATCTTCTCAAACACGTACTCAACACCTATAACCTAGCTGTCTCACTAATATAACATGTACTATTTTCCTTTTCGTGAGAACAGAACGCGGCTAGTTATTTGCATTTTATGTGAAGGTCTCAGGAGAACAGCACTAGTTAAGGACTTCAGGATTTAAGAAAAAAAAACAACAGATGACCTTTGATGAAAGGCAAATGAAAAGGTGAGAATAACTCTTCCAATCCCTTTTTTCTTCTTTTGTGCCGAACTCCATTTAAGAAATTACGACCAACGGCCAAATTTCTTTGCAACAACCATAAAAAAAAAAAACACTAACAAACTAACAAACAAACAAAAAACAAACGAGAGAGACAAAAGTTGCTACGGCACTTACGGGTCTAGGTAACAGCATGGGGCATCATTAAGGTTGAATGCTTTTTGATATGCTATGAAACATGACACAAAGATGCACACATTCCAAACAAGTACAAAGTCAATGTAGGCTTGTGCCACTCCAACACATGACGGACAGTAGGAGATAACTGTAAGGCAATCGCAGTAGAGAATATGGCTGCCATTTTGTATCAACAACCACTTGAGTTTGGTTGGTTGCTCCACAATGCTGAATGAAGTCCTAAGGCAGGACCGTGTGATCAGTTAGTGCTAGAGAGTACATTGGTGTGACATCTGTGCTGAGAACATAAGGCATACTCCAGAAATAATGCCCCAAAACTGGCTCAAAAAAAAAATTGAAGACTACATTTCAAACGCCTTTTTCTGCAGATGGAAGGAAAGGTGGAAAACTAAGAAGAGACCCAAAAAAAGTGTGTCAGACGTTCATTAATTAATTCATTCCTTTTCAACGTTTTACCTAGACAGTGCAGTAACGTCAGTTTCACAACCCCTACTTACTCAAAATTTAGACCTTACATTCACTTATAGTTAATTTACTGTACTGTGGCTCAGCAGAGATGTCTAAGTATAGCTATACCTAAGTTGTGTTCATCAAATATCAGTTTTTGTCCTCAGTTTTTTTTTATACATCCTTGCTCTTTTTGGCAACTGGTTAAAGAAAGGCAGTGCAAATAGTTTTTTTTCTGTTTGAAATGGACTTTGTGCTACACAGATGTGCACATACAGGTGCAAGCTTTACTTTCACTGCTACCGAATAGTGATCCCAACAAGAGAAATCATCCCTCTTTATATACCGCTGCTCACACTCACACACACACACACAGCACACCTGCTCACTTGTGAGCTGCCCTCTCACCTCTTTTGCTGAAGAAAAAACTGTAACCCCTACTGTTAATATCTACATAGGTAACATGTATACATAAATACACACATACATATAGATATTTTAAATATACAAAAGTGCGTATTCATTCGATAAGTGCTTTGGGTCTGGGCCGAGCTATGTCCTATACAACGAGCTAACGTTTGACGGCGTTGGGTGGAGTTAGGTTGGGGTTGGGTGGTGGGCCTTCAAATGTTTTGTTTTATATTTAAGCAAACCCACGTTTTCAATTCCTGATCTAATTCACCAAATCTTCGTGCCGGGATTGGGGGTGCGGGAGGGGTTAGGCTGTCACTTCTTCGTACAGCTCTTGACAAGACAAGGTGGTTTATACGAGGGGTAAAATCTCCTCGCTCAGGCCAGCCAATCAATATTCTGCTTGCACTCATCCCACTTTCTAACATAAATGTAGTATGGTAGTCAAATTTTGAGAATCCAACATTTAAAAAAAAATAATAATTATGCGGGTGTTAGGAGCAGGATGTTTCGTTCTTGCTCACTTGCCCACTCTTTAGTTTGAACAAAATGTACAATTTTTAAATAAAAATCCCTTCTCCTATTCATCTGAATTAGATTATAATTAAATGGCTTATTTGTTGATGTGATATCTCCGCACCAGCAACACCCTTGACTGACATCATAGAAAAAGGCCTATGTAAAATGCCACAAAAAGTTCAGGTAGCTTAATACAATCATTTCTTTCAGCATACTAGTACAAATATGAGAATTAGCAATTACACTGGTTTCAGCATTTGCTATTTCTGCATATAGTAAAGGATATTGACTTTTTTTTTCTTAAAGGCTTTAAAATGAAATACCTTGTGGAACATCAGTACTGGCCACATCAGGGTGCAAGATAAGCATTTGCTTTTTCAAAACTTTCCTTTTTTTTTTTTTTTTTTTTTATAAATCCTTTTCCATTTTTTTTTAAATATGATACCTTCTCCTCCATATTTGAATGCACCATAGACCTGACAATTAAATCTCAGTCTGCAATGAACTTGAATTTGATGCATAAATGTATGTTAATATGTGTGTGTGTAATTATATATATATATATAGATAGATAGATGTAATTACCTGTACCCCATGAACATGTGTGGTATGTCTTATATTCTGTTAAAAGAGAACAATTGTAGGTATTGAAATTCTGTGCAGTGTTGCAATTAACAGTTCTGAAGTTTCAGTCTGAAAGGGATTTTTTAAACAGATAATTTTGCTAAAGTGATGGGAAGCACAGCACAATCCCTTCCCCCCAAAAAAACAGTAAGCACACATACCAAGCAAGAACACACTCGGGGCATGACAGCATGCATATATGCCAGTTTTGAAAAGGGAGACAACTTTGGATGTCAAGTTGGCAAATTATTTGCACAAGTCCCCATAAAAGTGTTACAAATAAAAAAAGCCCTTTATAGACTGATTGTCATTTCAAAATGAAAACCAAATCAAACAAACAAAACACAAGAAAAGAAAAACATAGCCTCCCTATTAAGTTGCGGACACCTTATAATCCTTTGCCACCAATCTTCGCCAATACTCCCCCAGAACTACACAGAAGCTGAACATTTTTTTCTCTGAAAGCAGGGTGAAGTGAATTGTGTTGCCTGATCACCTGGAGTGCAAAAGTCAGTCAATAATACACTTTTTAAACTTAGGCTTCATACATTGCCATTTGCTTCACAACGCAAGCCATAAGGCGGAACCATATGGTGCTCATTCCTGCTTAAAATGGTCTAGTAAAATTGTGCAAAATCAAAAAAATTAAAACCTTAAACGCAAAACACAACAATAGTTTGCTAGTTTGGATTTCACCATGTCTACTGGTAACTACACAAAACACTTAAGGCCAAGGCAGCTGGCACCAACACTCAAGATTTTCTAGAAACAGACAGCACTCTACAAAAAAAAAAAAAAAATCACTACTTTAACTAAAAAAAAAAAAGCTTAACTGACTGTTATAGCATTTAATACTTTAACTATGGAACAGATGGCCAGCTGTGCAAAAAAGCATGGAAGATTACACGCCTACACAAAAATGTAGAGGGGAAAAAAAGTCTGGTTTCTTGTTCCACAGCACCAGACAACCTCTACCACAATCATTCAGGAGCACCTTATTGAGAGTCTTATTTAGCTGAGCTAAACAGCTAGACTGGTTGAGGAACTGAAATTGGTCAACCCCAGCCTGTGCAGTACTACTGACAGGTACGGTAAGGCCAGGAGACATGAACAGAAAGAGCAGCAGCTACTAACGCTGCGTGCTACTATTAACCAAACAGAAGAAAACTGGAGCACAATGCAAGTACATTCAGGGAGAGGCAACACCGTTTTAAAGGTCGATATGAGCCAGGTAGAGGATGTGCTCCAAACGCTAGCGAGCTAGCCAGCGAGCGCGACAAGAGATTAGCAAGAACATAAGAGATTATAATCCAGGTCCAAAGGAATCATTAGGGCACAGTGTGAAATGCTGGCAATTGGCTGGATGAGATTACGAGGGAGAGAAAGCAATCACTGTGATGCTCTGCGTGTTGCAGCCCAGGGATGTGAGCCCATCATTTGCTGTTGTTTGCATGTAGCATCTTTTAGCATGTATTGGACTTTGGAGGACTCGGAAGCCCAACGCACATGCTCAGGGAGGAACCTGAACGAACGACTTGGAAAAATATTTGGCGGAGCTCACAAACCCCTGCTTACTGGACAAGTCTACAGTGATGCTGTAAATGAGGTCATTATGTTGTAGTTTATATGTTTTTAAAGCTTCAAGTGCATTGGACCTGTAGATGCATTCGAGTTCTTAATATTACTATTCCTTTGTTTTTGGTGAACAATGATTTGGTGGCAGTTGAGTACATATAGCATGCAGAAATGATATGTAATCTTCATAGCAGGTGATGGGCAACATTTAATACCAGGCAAAGGTAATGGAGTTCATTGCATTCTGTGTGTGTCTGAGGGAGTGAACCATCACACAAAACATGTAACACCTTTGGTGGTAGCTTTCCTCAAACAGTGCATATTCTAACAAGAGTATAAATGTTTTAGCCTGAACCGAATAACTGTCATTTTCTCGAAAAACAACTGCTTTCTCGGCAGAAGTGTTAACTAAAGTAAGTTGGAGAAGTATTAGCATCATCCAAATCCTTGCAGGATCAAGTGTAATGTGAGGTAAGACATTTTGAAGGCTCACTGAGTATTGCTCTTAAATAAGGACAAAGGAGAAAACTAAACAAAACAAAAGTAAGACCCGCTTTTAAATACCATAATACAATCTACCAAAAACAAAGGCAATTATATATTTTAGCAGCTATATTGAATTTTTTGTAAGTCCTTGACACCCTATTGTGCAAACATTAACTTAGTCACATAATGGATCCTCCAGACAGTTGTGTGTACAGGAGACAAATGGGGGGGGGGGGGAGCAACACTGAGTCCTGCTTTGGTATGGGTGCTTGTCGTTTTTTGTTTTTACCTTAAGAATTACAAAAATTGCATTGCATTGAAAGGAAAGCATTTAGTTTTTTCTTATACGCCTAGAATTGTTCTCTTTTTAAAGTCTCAAAAAAAAAATTAAAAAAAAAAAAAAAAAATACAAATATATTGTTCCACGTAATTTGGAGAGGGGTGCGGGATCAAAGTGGTGTGTATGCATAACTGAAAGGGGTACTCAGGTGGCCCAGGGGGTTCTCCCACAGTAGAACTAGCTATGTCAGCATCATTAGCTGTTTGTGAAATTTAGGCACAGCACTGTAAGACATCTGGACATTTCCAGACAGAGAAGCCCAAAGAGATGGCCATATTTTTCTTGCACTCAAATCGCACATAGCCTACATATTTTTCCTTCATCGTCCACCTCCGTGAGTGGAAAGGCTGACAACTCCTTCATTAATCGCTGTGTGGCAGGGGACCAGTGCAGACAACCCATAAATGCTTGCCTTGGTCATCTTTCCTCTCTTTAATTAGTAACCCCCCCCCCTCCCCACCCCACTCATCTAAGTACAAGCTAAACCTGGTTGTAAACAACAAACTGCATGGACATAATTAAAGAAGGAAGTGGGGATGTGAAAAACAAAAACAAAACAAATAAACAAAAAAAAAAACTATAAAAATAATTAAAAAACAAAACAATGTGTGATTGAGTAATGTGAGTGTGCAGTAATATGTGAATCAAACCGGAAAGACTGGGTATGTCGTCTGGTTTATCTGCAAAAGAACTGGTCCCCTGCCCCCCATTTCAATCCTGTGGACGTGCAGTCAAACCTGTCAGTTCCTCTCCCCCTTCCTAATCGTGGAGTTGGCCGACACTGTTTCACATCTCGTCGTTTCAGATCCCAATAGGAATGGTGGGATTGTGTTTCCTATTTTGTCTGGGAGGAACTCCCATCGGGGAAAAGGGTGCAGGGCCAAGCAATGAGGTGTAGACAGAGTTGGGGCGGGTGACAGGAACAGGAGTAGAGATTTTGACTGACGCGTTTGCATAAAGGTTTGACTGCACCCATCAGGTTATCCCCACAAACAAACACACACACGTGCACGTACTAGGGCCAGACACAAACACACACACACACTAATTAGTATATTCCTGTGTGTCTACAGAGTAAAGTGAGGGGGTTAGTTGCTGGGTGGATGTGGTCGTCAAGGTGAGGGTGATGGGCTATGGGGCTGAGGGGTGTTGGGGGCATGAATGAGACTTCCTATGTGATGAAGCACGCGCGTGTGCGTGTGTGTGTGTGCTTGTGTTTTGAGAGCCTGTGTGTGTGTGTTTACTTGCATGTGTATATGTGTCTATGGAATTGCACGCGTGTGTCTCACTCGGTGAGGCAGCTGTCCTTGGCGTAGCCGTGGCGCAGGCTGCCGTTGGCAAGCGGTCGGTGGGCGGCGGCGATGCCACAGTGCTTGAGGAGGTTGAGACCGTAGTGGTGGCCGCCGCTGGGCTCTTTGGGGGGGAAAGGCTTCATGGTGGACAGGATCAGAGCCAGGCAGTCGGCCACGTCCTTGTTGGGGGCGCATGCCAGTGCTGGGGTGTGGCCTAGGAGAGTGAGGACACACACACACACAAACATAAAAGACACAAACATAAATCTCAAAATGGGATAAGTAAAGTAAAAAATCTCAATGTCTGTGTTTGTGACTGTGCTTACCTTCTTCATCCACTGCCAGTACAGTGGCTCCACGACTCAGCAGCACCTCCACCACTGTGGCAAGACCGTTGCGAGCAGCTATATGAAGGGGCCTAAAGAGAGAGGGGGAAAGAGGGAGAGAAGATAGATGGGAGGGAGGGAGGGAAGGAAGGAGATGGAATGAAGGAAAGAGGGATAGACAGGGAATGAGGGACGGGGAGAGAGGAAATGAGAGAGGGAGGGAGAGAGAGAGATGAATAGTTACCGGTGGACACCAGCTGATCAGAAACTAGGCTGGGTAACATGAAGGCCCATGAGGTAGTAAAATTAGCTACAGGAAGGAATGATGGCAGACCAGAAATGTACACTAGGCAACCATTTCTTGACTCAGCCAACACATTACTTTCAATATCTACCCTGTTTGGTGATGTGCCACTTTTACTGTGATAAGCTAATTGTGTGGAGCTCTTAAAAAATGTATGTTTGTTAATATAAAAATGCTGCAAAGTGTTAGTGGATTAGATTTGTGTACAACAAGTGTGCTGAAATGGCCACCCAGACCGCACCTCCTCTTAACTCACAGAACACACACAGACCAATTACTTGATTTTGCCTCACTCTACACCCGTCTCTTTTGTATGCACAACAGACAACACCGTAATTTCTCTACATTTTTTTTACACCGTTAAAAAAGTAGTGTGTGACAATAAAAATCCTTGAGTAGGAGGAGACATCTAAGCTTTAAAAAGAGAGTGAAAGGAAGAATGGGTCTCACATCTGTAGTGCGTTATTGGTGGCATTGATGAGGGAGGGGTCGTCTATCTCAGCCAGGATCAGCAGAGCACACATCTCATGACCCTATGGGACGGTGCGTGTACGCACGCACACACACACACACACACACACACACACACACACACACACACACACAAACATGCATGCATGCATTTAATGTCAAACATCCGAACTAAACCAACATGCAGACATATGTGTACAGTTCATATTGTAATCACCTAAATATCAAGACATGGTAGCATATCTTTTAACACAGAGTAGAAAACACTGTAGATTTTCTGTAAACTGATACTCAGGAAGGTCCGGGGGTCATTTTCGATAGTTCTACAATAAAGCATGTTGCACATCGACTAACGTGGTATATTCTGCAAGATTTCTATTGCGAGGGTTGGGATGTAATAGCAGATGCAGTGTGTTTTACAAGGACTAATGTGATATATTCTACAAGATGGATGTTTGGGATAGTATTGTATGTTTGTGTGTGTGTGTGGTTGGCGGTACCTTGCTGCAGGCCAGATGAAGCGCAGTATTGTTGTTGATGTCAAGCAGAGTAAGGTCTGCTTTGGCCTGGTGAAGCAGAATCTCTGAGGGGCACACACACACAAAAACAGCACTGTCAACCCGGCGGACTACAGAAAGAACACACACTTTCAACAGCTCGACAGAGAAACAACCCAAGACCATAATAATCAATTTTATCATTAATGACAGGAACAGCAAGAACAGAACGAACTAAAACATGTCATGTCATGTGTTAGACAGTTGAGCAGGGCCTAACTGAAACAAAGTCATAACCTGCGTATGGCTATGAGAATAATAATGCATATATTCTAATTCCAATACTCTCAACGCACCGACGTGCGAAGTGTGCCCGTTGTCGGCGGCGACCATGAGCGGCGAGTGGCCGGCCTGATCTACGGCGTTGACCTCTGACCCCTGGACCAAGACCAGCTGCAGACCGGCGGCGCTCTCAGCATGCGCCGCCGCATGCAATGGAGTTCTGCACACACAAGGAGAGGAGACAGGTGAGGCACACCACCCAAACGACTGGGAGCATTTCAAGGCAAGGTTTCTATCAGGACATTTATATTCATATTTCTGTTAAAAGACGACGTCTGGTAAGATTCAACCCATATCTGTCCGTCTGTAGATGAAGAACCAGGAAACACAGGCTGAATAGCATAGAGCCAGCTAACATCAACTGAATAGGGCAGGGAAAATGTCTCTTCTTTTTTAACAGGGCTATAGAATTATTCACAACAACATTAACAACACAATACTACTAATACCACTTTTGGACATGTTTGCCCTCACCTTCCTTTAGCGTCTTTAAGGTTAACCAGCTGTGTTCCCAAAGTTTCCACCAGCAGTTCAGCAGCACCATCATGGCCATTGATTCTGCACACACACACACACACACATCAGAATCCCTCCACACAATAATTTTCCCATTGTATTTCCCATGCTTTTGACTTCCACACAGTGTGGAATGATTTCCACACAGGTCAAGGTGGCAGGAGATACTCACAGAGCACAGTGCAAAGGGCTGAAGGGGTTGCCCTCCTGGATACTAAACGGTTTGTGTTCAAGTAAAACTTCCAAACAGTCCTCATGCCCTGAACAAAGACAGACGCAGAAAGACAAGTTCATTACAAACAAATAGCCTGGCCTGAGACAGACATGTGGCTCGTACCAAAGCAACAGGAGCCTGTCACTTCTACCCCCCTTGCAGTTTCTTGTATGTAACTTGATTGTTTATACTCCTTTGTATGTCGCTTTGGATAAAAGCGTCTGCTAAATGCATTAATGCAAATGTAATTGCAGGTGGTGGTAAATGTAAATGTGTGCTACTATAAATGTAAATGTAAATCGTAAATGTAGGTATACGTACGGAGGTAAATGTAAATGTAAATGAAAGGCACATGTAAATGTTAATATAAAAGTGAAGCAAATGTAAATGTGAATGGTGGTAAACATAAATGGATGTAAATGTAAATGTGAATGTAAAGGGGGGTCTCCTGTGTAGACTTCTTTCTGATCCCTGATTCTGCCTGAAGACTTTTTTGACTCAATCCAAATTTTTTGTACCACAATGTAAAAGCATGTAAATGTACCGGTAGGTAAATGAAAATGTGATTGTAAATGTAAATGTAAGTAAATGCATGAATGTATGAATGTAAATGAAGGTAAATCTAGGTAAATGTAATATGTAAAAGGAGGTAAATGTAAATGTAAGGAGTTGTCCTGTGTGCGCTGACCGTTGTAGGCGGCCCAGTGTGCGGGCGTGTATCCGCTGTAGTCGAGCAGCGAGTCGAGCGGGTCTGCGAGCAGCACGGCGGCCAGCAGGAGGCCCAACAGCTCGCGGTGGCCACGGGACGCTGAGAGGTGCAGGGGGGTGCGTCCCCGAACGTCACGACACAGCGGCGTCGCCCCGTGCTCCAGCAACGCACACACACACTCCTCAGAGCCCACCGCCGCCTGCGTAGGTAGGAGGGGAAAGACGCAGAGGTCAAAGGTCACTCCAGTATTCCCACGGCAATGCTATAAAGGGCATGCCGGGACAGAGCCCAAGCAAGGTTGTGTGACCATGACATTCTAGAATAGAATATATATATATATATATATATACACACACATACACACACACACACACACACACATACACAAAATCCACATTACATTGACCTGTCATAATGGGATAAACCACACATACAAAGATCGTTTGGAACATAAGATAAAGCATTCTAGGTGTCAGTGTAATCAAATAGATACATTTCCAGTCTCCTCATTACAGACGTCATAGACGTTATAACATTAACAAATTCTTTTAATAAGAAGTTAGGCAATATAAACATAATTTTGTGTGTTGTTTTTTTTAACATTGCTTATGTGTGATACCAATAACTCATATTTTTAGACACGGGATAAATAATTACATCAGTTAATCTAGCTAGCTATCTAGCTAACGTTAGCATGGCAAATCAGCAGTTTTTAACACACTAAGCCCCTTTCACAGGTTGTCTAAAATGCAATAAAGTGGCTGACATCAAAATTTTGATGATTGCTTCTGTCTCGGCTATTTGGGAAATGTATGGCATGTGTTGTTTCTATCCTTAAAACACTGGTTTTAAAAAAGTGCTACTCACCAAGTGGTTAGTGGTGCTCCATGATGTTCCAAAACATGTATCGTAGCGAAATAAAGTTTCCGTCATGTTTTATTTGGCACTTTGTTTATATGAAGGAGCAAATAGATCCCTATGGGACTTACAAAATGGCAAATAAAACATGACAGAAACTGTATTTTGTTACGACACTTGGGTTGGAACATCAAACGCCACTAATCACTCCATGAGTAGCATTTTTTTTTTAAACCAGTGTTTAAAGGATAGAAACAACAAATGCCCATTGCTAGCCATTTTAAAGGCAGGCAGAGGCGATTCTATATTTCCCAAATAGCCGAGACAGGAGCAATCATCAAGATTTTGGTGTCAACCACTTTATGTCATTTTAGACATCCTGTGAAAGGGGCTCAATGTGTTAAAAACCGAACTATCCCTTTAAAGCCTGTATGTGTAGGATTTATCTTCTATTTATCTTCGTGTTTTATTAAAAATGTATTTTTTATTTTAAAAATATAATGTAAAACGATGGTAATTACCTCCATGAATAAATTGTAGTGTTCCCGTAAACTTTGTAATTTCCATTTATATATAGATGTGGCTGGGTACCAAATAAGAATATCCATTTTGCGCCGCCATTTTCAAAATGAGGACCATAGGAAATGAGGACCGTGGGAAGGGGAGGGCTAATAAATTTTATTCAAACATATGCAGTATACCACTTCGCCGATAGATGGGAGAAATTCTCATACAAAAAAAATAAAACTTACACATAGTAGGTTTAAAGCCTCTATGTGTAGGATCGTATCAGAATTCCCCATCTATCGGCGAAGTGGTATACTGTATACGTTTGAATAAAATGTATTAGCCCTCCCCTTCCCACAATCCTAATTTCTTGCTACAGAGGCCGAACGCTCGCTCGCTCGCTCGCTCGCTCTTATCTCAGTTTCTGCTACTCAGTCTCTGAGCGGAAACGCGAAAGACGGAGCTGAATATACGATACTGCTCTCCCCTACAAGAACCCGTACTTTTGAAAATGGCGGCGCAAAATGGATATTCTTCTTTGGTCCCCAGCCATATCTATATATAAATGGAAATTACCAAGTTTACCGGAACACTACAATTTATTCATGGAGGTAATTACCATCGTTTTACATTATATTTTTAAAATAAAAAATGTATTTTTAATAAAAGACGAAGATAAATAGAAGATAAATCCTACACATAGAGGCTTTAAGGATTTTGGTTAAACTTGAATATTGTTGTGAACAAATTTGAGATGCAAATGCTCATTTTAGCTGACATCAGTAATGTTGTCTAACAAGGTAGATTTTATTGAGACTGTTATTTAGTAATCTTAAAGCTCTTAAAGCTCATAGCATGGCAATTGATTCCTTTTTTGTTGGTTAGCAACTAGACAGTAATACATATTTCTGGCTGTATAGGCTGAAATAAAGTTTGTTCCCTTCTATTCCGTTAACCTAGAAAATATATTTTTAAAGGTGCTCTAAGCGATGTGACGCGTTTTTAGGACTAAAACATGTGTTGTTACATACAGCAAACATCTCCTCACAATCTGCTAGCTGCCTGTCCCCTGAACACACTGTAAAAAACGCAGTCTCTGTAGACAGCCCAGGCTCCACAAACGGCAACAAAAACACAGTGGGCAAACCTACCATAACAAACGAAAACGAAACATAACAGTGTTCCAGCCAATAAACGACAAAAAGGAAATGCACGTTCATGAGTCTTTCAGGAAGCATGGGAAGGAGGGGGAGGAATGAGTTATCCTCCGTTTTGTTTGACAATACAAACGTCAACAAGAAGTGACATGAAACACCATCGCTTAGAGCGCCTTTAAGCCAGTATTGATCACATTTACCTGCCCGTGGTGACAAGGGGTATAAAAAGTTCTAAAGACTCAGTTTAAATAAGGGAAATTAATGTATTGGTGGAAATAGAGTGAATTCCTACAAATTACCTATTAAATTTAACAGGGTCCCTTTTACTATCCGTCTCTTAAAAACACTATGAACACATTGATACAGGAAGAATCTCCTTATGATTCGTCTCACTTCATCAACCATCTCTGACACATACACATACAAAGACAACACCTACATGTCCTGTTGTCGGACCATGACATACTGGATAGAATCTTAGGCTGTAAATATATAACAGACACTATCCACATTACATGGAACTGTCACAATGGGATCACTCACACACACACACACACACACACACACACACACACTTACAGCTCGGTGCAGTGCTGTGCGGCTCCACTTGTCACCGATGTCCGGACTAGCTCCTCTCTCCAGCAGCAGGTGTACTGAGTCAGGGTGACAGCCAAGCGCCGCCAACATCAGAGGTGTCCTGAGTAAACACACACACACACACACACACACACACACACACACACACACAAATAAACACCCCATAAACACCAGCACTTTGCCTCCTAAATCAGGGCCACAGGGTGAATAAAGATTTGCTGCAGACAGTTAAGATGAGGTTGTAGGAAAACTGTTCTTGAAAGACAATACAATAGTCAATCAGCCAATATCCCTATTCCTCCTACCAGCAGCAACTGAGGGGCTTGAAAGATTGGGCTAAAGTGACCAGTACTCTGGGCTTGTCCTTCTAGGAGCATTGAGCCCTGTCCCGCCCAGCTTTGCCGAGCTGCGGGACGTCCCGCCCAGTCTGCATTGTTTATGGGGCTGCTGTCCATCTGTCTGTCTGTCTGTTCCGCACCTGCAGCTGGAGCTGTGCCCTGGCCGTGCTGGTTAAGGGCTGATTTGTGAGGCCTTTTAAAAAGAGGCCTTCCTTTCTGCTCTGGCTCTCTCTCTTGCTCGTCCCTGCGGCTGGCGGCAGCCTCTCTCATTCGCCTTTATTCACTTACACCACATTCCATTCTATACTGATACACACTACACATTTCGTTAATTATCATAGTTACTGATACATCATCCTTTTGTTTAATAGACATATTTTTGTTAACACAGTAATCGGTGTGGTCTCCCATCAATGTCATTACCGCTGTATGAGCCAAGTGGTCTTGACAGCCCGCATTGGCAAAAGTGACCAGTTACTGTGGCCACTGTGCGTTACAGTGACCAGTAGTCTGGACTTGTCCTCTTAGGACCATGAGGCCTCGTTTGCAAAAGCACTAAAGAAGAAAGGACTTACTGTCCTTTGGCGTCTGTGACGTCAATGATGTCAGCAGGGTTGGCCCGGTTGACCAGCATCAGTAGGCAGTCAGCATGACCGGTGGCCGCTAGAGACAAACAGAACGAAGAATAACGAGACACACATTAATTAAGGTTATGTAAACAAATTATATACTGACATTTAGTACATACTGATGCGGAAAGACATCTGAATAGATATTGTCTTGAGACATGACGATTGTATACAACATATATACATACAAAAACACACACACAAACTCACACACACACACACAAACTCAAAAGGACAAAGAGTGATTGCATCAGTTTATTCAGGTGGTGAGAGAGGACAGAAGTCACACGGAACCTCCCTTCACTCACACACACACACACACACACACTCTAATGCCTTCAGTTCCTTTAGGTGATGAGAGAGGGTCACATGGGTCTTCCCCACAACCACACCCACCTGCCACATGCAGAGGGGTCCACTTGCGTCCGCGGTCCTTAAGCAGGGCTGAGGCTCCGTGGGCCAGCAGCACCTCCAGGCAGGGGGCATGACCTCTGAGGGCGGCCAGGTAGAGCGCCGAGCGCCCCAGAGAGTCCCGCACATCCAGACTCACCAGCGTCTCCGCCAGCACCCACAGGGCTTCACAGTGACCATAATACGCCTGCAGATGGACACACACACATACACACACACACACGACACGCACACCCACGTGCACACAAACATGCACACACATTAAGGGTTAGTAAGTTACACGGATTTGCATACCCATATGATACCAGAGTAAACAAGACAGTGTTACAGAAGTGGCTCATACTCACAGATAAGTGCAAAGGGCTGACCGGGACACTACTCTCCACATCTCCCAAACAGTTGAAAGACATCTCTAACAGCTGAAGCAGGGAGACAAACAGAGGTTCATTAAACAGATTTAAACTAGGGCTGTCAAAATTAACGTGTTAACGCGGATTAATATATCATGGATAATCGGATTAAATTTTTTAACGCAATTAACCCATCTGCAGTCAGTGTTGGGGAGTAACGGAATACATGTACCGATTTAGAATACTGAGAATTCTAGAATACTTTAGAATTCTGAGTAACTATTCTGTTATTCTGTCAGTTACCGTTTAAATAGATGAGAATCAGAATAGTTACTTTGCTGAAATAAATGGATTACACAGCGGTATTTTCCTTTTTCATATCTGAGACTATCCCCTGGCTAATTCCAAATATTGCCGGGGTTCCAGGTGAGATGGTGCATAGGCTACGTTGACTGGTGGCATGCTAATTTCACTGAACATTTAAGGCCCTGACCTAGACCAAGGGTATAGGTTTGCAAGTCCCGAGCACTATTTTGGGAAGACAAAATAGTCCCTACCATTATTTAGCATCATATTTTGATACATCACTAATATGAATTTAATCACATATTATTTCATAACACAACCAAATCATTTCAGTAGTCACGTTTTGATTTTTTGACGTTCAAGTGCAGTCCGTATTCCAGAGCTGGAGCAAACCTTGGCATCATGGGAATGTCAAGGCAGAAGCAGAACGGAGTAAATGGAGTGTTTGTATTGTTGAAAGTTGGACATTTGTTGGCAGGTGACCAAAGTTAAATTCGCCAAACTGTCAGATCTTAAAATCTAATGCAGATTCAACTAACACAGATGCTAGCATGAATGATTACGTTTACATAGCGGTAAGACACGTTTTTATTACGAAGCCGCCTGCTCCAATTATCTATTCATGGTTTAATGGGGTTATGCAGTGATATGTCCATGTTTCGAGTTAAGTTCACCATCATCATCAAAAGCTCTGTTCTTTCTGTGTGTCAGGAGCTGTAGTGGCACGCGTGCCCCCATGGATGAAAAAATACTATTATGCTATGGCCGTTTTTAATCCTGTGTCACTGCTGTTACTTTGGTATTCAATATCATTAGCTGAGTTTTTTGCCGTGTTGATAGCCTAGACAATGCCACCAAAAAAATAAAATAGGCCTACGGAGTTAAGTATGGCCCAGTCTATGGCCCTGCCTCTTCGCAATATCTTGCACGACACGCTTATATGTTGATCCCAATGCGCCACGAGACGTCCATAAATCACACATAAAGTCAAGTCTTAAGTTAACATCACAGAAAAATACACGCTCGTGTTAACTAGTGTGATCACAATTGAATGAAAAATGAAATATAAGCAAGCACAGCTGAATGTCATACAGATATTAGACGCATTAGGTCCATAGCAGGTAGATTTAGACTGAACAGCCAATTGGTAGAGAGAAACAAACAATCTTCAGGATGTTCAATAAACATGCTAAGTGCATATATTCTTCCATTTTTCTTTAGTCTTTTTTTTGATGCAAAATTTAATGTGATTAATATATATTAAAAATGAAGGACATTTAATCGAGATTAATCGAAATTAAACTACAGCAACCCTGTGATTACCGTATTTTGACGCATATAACGTGCGTGCTATACACGTTTTTGCAAACCGCGCACTACTCCTACGCGGTATATCCGTGAGCGTGCTATGTACGTTTTTGTTTACACAGCCGATGCCACCTCTTAAAATTTTTACAAGAACACGTTCTATGGGTAGATATAACACGGTGAAAACATATCTTGGCGGGGGCTACTTGATTTAAATTACCGGTAAGTGCATAGGATTGATCCAATCCATCATAGCTTTAGAAGAAGCTCTGAAGTGATTTTCGACTGGAACTGTATCCAGGGTTCTTGCAAGTTTCAGTTAGTTAAATTTAAGACCTTTTTAAGACCTTCTTAGACCATTATGTTAGAAAATTAAGACCAACACAACACATTGATCGAAACATTCATATGATCCCAGATATTCTCAAAACATTTCATTTTTACTGATGAACAAGCTGGCAAGCTGGTGTTTATCAGCTTTGGCATGGGACTCCAGTGCCTTTACACCCAATGTCGCTAACTGTAGATTCTTCTTGCATATTTTGCAGCGAGCTTCATGTTTATTGTCGGGGACAGCTTGTAACCAGCTGCAAAACTTTCTGATATCGAGCCAGGTCTCGTTAAATATACACTTGCCCATGTTCTTATCAACGGTCTCTGAAAACTCTCAGATTTTTTCAACGAACAATGCTTAAATGAACGTAGGAAATAATTTTAAGACTTGAGTCAATTAAATTTAAGACCTAGACTTTTTAAGGCCTTAAATTTCACTTTTTGCATTTTAGACTTTTTAAGACCCCGCGGGAACCCTGTGTATCGCACTTCTTTGTTATGTCATCATCATCGTGGGAATGAGATTCCATGTTGAAACAAAGAATATGTATTACAAATGAGCCCGCGAGTTAGAGAGTAAGGGCGTACTCACACTAGGTACAGTTTACCCGCTTCGTGCCGGAGTACGGTTGTCTATGGTTCTTGGTCTGCACTCACACTGCACATATCGAACTGTACCCAGGCACGGTTGAGTTGCCGTGTTCTGAAATCTTTACATTTAGCGTGTTTCTGTTACTATAACACCGCCCACTCCAAATATTCTCGGAGATGAAATGGAACGTTACTTTGTTTATTCCCTCATAAGTGATTCTCCGTGCTCGGGTACGCTTACGATCACACTACATGCGTACCGTGCCCGAGTCCAGCTGAACCGTACCTGAGTCCATCTCTCACAAGCGCACTAGCGTATCGTACCCGGGTACGGTACGAAGCACTCACACTGGTCAAACGAACCGGACTTCAGAGGTGAAGTGTACTCGGGTACGGTACGGATTGCCTAGTACAGGAATCACATGTTCATTGATTGGTTGATTGAATAAATAAAAAAATTTGGTGAGTTTTAATTTTGGCTTTCTAAAATTCTTCATTACTAGATTAAAATGTTGAACGTGGGGGGAGTTTTTAGTTAAATGGGCAGCATGCGCGGTATGTGCAGGCACGCTACGCAGATTTTTTTTTTACATAATTGCTTTGTCCCCGCAATCTGTATCCATGTGGGTGTCATACATGTGTTATATAGCGTTATATACTTGAAAATACGGTAATCTGACTAAAATTTTAATCGATTACCAGCACTAATATAAACACATCAACAAACACACACAGGCCAGTCTACCGTGTGTTCAAGAGAGAAGCACTTAGTAGCACTGATGTGTGTGTGTGTGTGTTGTGTGTGAGTGTACTGTGTGTGTGTGTGTGTGTGTGTGTGTGTGTGTGTGTGTGTGTGACCCCCCATACACACACACGTAGCCTTGCTCACTCACCAACTCTAGATTCTGCTTGTTTCCGTAGGCAGCTGCATAGTGGACTGGGCTGTAGCCTTTACTGTTCCGCAGGGATGGATCTGCTCCATTGTCTAGCAGGTACTCCAGACAGCTGCAAAACACAACACAAACACACACGACCATTACAGCATACTCCATATTACCCATGGCCAGCCGATATAAATACGTCCACACAAACCCATGTTATTCAAAGTCAAAGTCAGTTATTAGAACCAAATGATCTCTAATTGCTAATGGTTGCTAAGGGTTTCTGATGGTTGCCAAGGGAGACACTCACAGCAGGCCTTCTTTGTCCCTCTCTTCACTCTGGTGGTCAGCAGAGTAATGACGATCCACTCTGAAAAAAATCACAAGACACTCGTCGAGTAATGCAATAGAGACGTAGATCAAGTATCACACATACATTGACACACTCTCACTCTCTCACAAAAACCTATTGTATACTTCTTTCCCCACCTCCCCAACATCACCAGCCCTGGGTAGCATTTCCTAACATTATTCAACACTGATTCACAGTATTTAACATTCTTCAACAATCAATAATTTTAGTTTAATTTCAACTTCAAATTCTGAAATTTGCCCACTGAAAACGCCATTATACAACCCTTAGTTGGGTACCGTCTGCAATGCCTTCCCGGGCTACCAGGGGGGATGGTTTTAGAGCAGGAGCCATATTACTATATTATTATTATCTTGAATTCGTCCTCTCTCAACTTTATAATTAAGAAAGGATTTTTTCGAGTTTGGTATTTATTAGTTTGGTATTAAGCAAATATTAACTGAAGTTGGAATCTTATCTTATCTTGAGTTAGGAATCCTAAATCAGCAATCTAACATCGATGATCAACTTGTATGTCTGTTACCTAGCAGCCAACTAGCATAATGTTGCGATCATCCAGAGCCGTGGAAAGAGTTTTCTGTTCTGTTCTGACGGTATCCTCCTTTGCTGCAAACGTGGGACACTAGCAACTTCGCATTTAATCTGGGCTTTAATTGGTAATGAAGACCCACACACCAGAGTAAACAATACCAACTTATACACGTTTTATTTTCAAATGGTAATATATTGTTTGGGTCTGCTAATAGCCGTTTAACAAATAGGCTCCTCCAGTTACGATTTGATTGTTGCAACAAATACTTGTCAAACTGTGTCACTATTGCTAATACTAGCCTTGGCTTGCAGAAATTACATGTAGCCAAACAGTTAAGACAGCCCAAGGCTTATCCTCAAGTTAGGAACGTTTTTTTTTTTTTTTTTTAAAAGGTTTTTCAGGTTAGGATCCTTCTGTAATACGCTTTTCTTAACTTCAGTTAGGATAGGAAAATTGACATTGGAACTGTTGTTCTGTAATGGCCGTTTTCCTAAATAAGATCCTAAAATGCCAATACCATGGTTACCAGACAGTTAAGATAAGATTTTCAAGTTAGGAAGTTTCTGTAATACAGCCCCAGGAGTGGAACTTTTTGACTCATAGGCCACAATCGGATGATGTAGGCTAGTGTTTGTGTGAAGTAATATAATTGACATGTAAAGGCCATTTTATTCCACAGATTTGGCCTATAATAGGTATTTTCTTAAAAAAATGCATTTAACAACAGCAGTACAAAAAAGTCACAACAGGGAACATGCTAAATGAATAAGATGTGGTGTAATAATATCATTTAGACAGGTTTGGTGGGCCTGATTACAAAAGACCAACGAAATAAATAATATCATTTGAAATTTGCCCATGTCTGCTTTAGACAGACAGGGCTGTTAGGGCTGGAGCATGAGGGTTAAACGTGTCAAGTGGGACTCTGTGCGACTATGTGTGCATGGTACCTGCGGAAGGTCTGAGACGCAGCAGCAAAGTGCAGAGGGGAACAGCCTTTCAGGTCCAGCTCATTGACCTCCGCCCCCGCACTCACCAGCGCCGCCACACACTGGTAGTTGCCATTAGCAGCCGCATAGTGCAAAGGAGCCCTGGGGTGGGGTGGGGTGGGGTGGTGGCATTGGGAAGAGAAAGGAGATCGCTTGCTTTACTGAACTTCCAAAGCACATTGATTCAACCACACACTGACCATTTCGCATGTAACTTATTTATTTACAACGTTTCGGTCTTAGACCTTCATCAGGTAAATTTTACACATTCACCTCAACCCGGTTATAATAGTAATGGCTCAAGTCTTACCTTCCCAATTTGTCCTTTTTACTCAAGTCAGCGCCACTGCTCAACAGCAAATTAAGACATTCAACGTTCCTGTCAAGAAAAGAGCAACGTTATTGCACCACAAAGTCTCATCTATGTCTGTATCCAGTCTTATTACAGTTGTGCAACATGAACTGGCTTCTTGAGATTAAAAATGAGATTGACAGTAATCCTAACACCACATTCCATTCATATTCTTGAGTCTATGTGGAAATGTGCGCATGCCTGAGGAGTGAAAAGGTCAGGGGTGAAGTGCGAGTGAGTGCTGTGGTAAGAGCATCACGCTACGGGGCTATAACGCCCACGAGAGGTTAGAGCTGAATGCCTCGAATGGTTGCCCACAGTGGGAATTAAGGAGTGAAAGTTACAGTACAGAGCTGTGCAGAGATGCATACTAGTATATGTACCCATACATAAAATATACTGCAATATTATTTGGGGATAAGGCAGACATATATACTACATGTACACATAGACATTGGGAGCAGTGCAGACGTGTACTTGTGCTACATGTACACAAATAGGGGACAGGGAAAGTGTATTCTTGAACTACTTGCATAAAAATAGGGACAAGGCAGATGTATATTTGTACTACATGTACGCATAGATACAGGGTGCAGTACAGAGACGTACTTGTACTACATGCACAAATTATTGCAACGAGTTGTCACATACTGTACACACATATCAATGCACGCTACCTCTCCTGATTTGATTCACTAACTAACTCTCACTGGAAATGAATGGAAGCTGTTTTTAGACATATTCCCGGGCCGCTGTGTGGTGAAGGGTGAGAGCCAAGGGGTGTTCCTTACCCCCCAGACGCTGCAGCATGTAGACAGGTCCTCCCCAGGCTGTCTGGGGTGTTAATGTCAAACCCCGCCGACAGCACATGCTCGTTGCTGAGCGACGACACAATGCTGTACAGCTGACCTGCTCGCCAAGGCATCGGAGAAACAACAAGAACACAAGACATTCTATTAGCTTAGGCTTTCAATGACTCATCTTCAACACAAACACATTTCAACAGCAACTGAATCTTTTATACATACATTTTCAATGTAACTGCACTGTGTTAAATTCTTAATGTAAATAAATATTCACAATTTTAGTAATGCATCAATTAGTTAGTTTATACTTTTTGCATCATTAGTTCTTCTGAGAATGTCATCTATGTCCAAAAAGTTGTCAATGTGTCGATATCCTTAACTGAATCAAAAATTAATCCCTTGCGAACCCTTGCGAAGTAAAAACGAACCAAATTAATTTGGGAAATCTGAATCGATACCCAGCTCTAGTAAGAACACACAAAGCAGAGTCTCACCTGAGGAAAGTAACTTTCGACAACAGTCTGAGAACCCGTAGAGTACAGCCAGGTGCAGAGGAAACATGCCATGGATCCCTTGTCTGCCAGCACACACACACACACACACACACACAAATGAACACACGAATACATACACTAATAGATGGTGTAAATGCTACGCACAGGACACAAGCCGTCAGGATAGAAAGGTATTTTTACACTTGTTTAACGTATGGCCTACAGCATAAGGTTTATGCAAATTGTAAACAAATAAAAACATGTAACTAGTGTTAATATGGAAAAGAAACACACACACACACACTTACAAACAGGTTTTGTTAGCCCAGAACCACCCACACCCACACCCACACCCACACACCTAGCTGTATCAGCCCCATTGGTCATGAGAGTGCTGATGAGGAGCTCGTGGCCATGCTTAGCAGCTACATGAAGAGGAGTATTGCCATATTTATCCACACAGTCAATCTCCCCACCTGCACGGAGGAGAGGAGAAAGGAGGGGAGAGGGGCGGACAGAGGAGAGGAGAGAGCACAAAGAGGAAATGAGAGGAGTAAATGGACAAGGAATCCACTATGCCACCATTTACATCCACACAATGCATGCAAGTACCTTGAATGTATTTTATGCCTAGCCCTAAACTAAAAGCATCTGTCAATGATCATCAATTTCACATCACATTCTGTCCAAGCCCGGCCCAAGCCTACCCATACACTACTGGCCCATACTGTAACCACGAGCCCAAGCCTGACTTACACCTGGCTTGATAAAGTGCCTTTGCAATTGATGTTTTCAACAACAATTCTATGTTATTACATTATCAAAAATGTGCTTAGAAGCATTAGCTGAAGCCTATATACACAAGAATTTGTGTGTCGATTAAACAAACTGATTCAAGAATAATATGCAATTTCTTTTTTATAATAAACATTGGGCACCAGTGATGCCTTACCATTCTGAATGAGGATCTGAGAGCGTGTGAATCGCCCATGGATGGCAGCCATATGCAAGGGGCTCTTCCCTTCTTTGCTCTGGAAAACAACAGCAGGGAAAGCAGTGGACTTGTTAACACGCTTGTTAACATTACAAAACATTCTCAAGGGTCCTTAATGTGGATGTCAGAGACAACATAAGGGGACAGAGACAAAATTATTTTTGCTAATTAACTGCTGGCTCATTAAGCACCATCCTCTGTTGATGCTAGTCAGTGATGATGGCATTGTTTACAATATTAACAGTTTCACTTATTTTGCTTCTTGATTTTACATTATGATTGTCAGCAATTTCCAGAAGTCGATCCAGCAATAATCCATCTACTCAGTCTTTGGAGAAAAAAAAGTAGTTTTGACAACAGAAAAGGTCAGAAAAAAAAAACAAAACAAAACAAAAAAAAATTAATCTTCCACCAACACTCTAGCACTCTAGTCAGAACTACACAGTACTGCTGCGCGTTATGCAACGGACCTGCATGTTGACGTCAGCTCCGTTGTTGACGAGCAGCTCGAGGCACAAGGCCCCGTTGGTGGAGACGGCGGCGAGGTGCAGGGGCGTGCAGCCGCGGTGGTTGGGCTGGTTTACGTTGGCACCGCGGTTCACCAGCTCGTTAGCCACCGCCTCCTGACCTGTGTAGCACGCCATGTGCAGGGCTGTGTTGCCAAAGGCATTGGGCTCATCGATCTAGTACAGGAAGTGAACAGTCAGTTAGAACTCAAGACGGAGACAGACTGCAGTAACAGAGGGTAGATAGCGTGTGAACAAGTGAATAATCAGTCAAAAATGCAATTTGATTGTTTTTGCCTAAATCCTTTTGCCCTATACCACACAATATCAGGAATAATCAATCAGGTCAGTTGAAGGGGCAAGGAGGAAGGCAGACTGTGTCGCACCTCAGCGCCGAGCCGCAGCAGGTACTTGACCACGTCGATATGCCCGCTGGCTGCTGACGCATGCAGGGGCGTGTAACCCCGCTTGTCCCGGCACGAAACATCGGCACTACGAGACACCAGCAGCTTGACGATCTCCAGATGCCCTGGAAGAAGAAATTGAGAAAACATTTCATTTTTTGAAAAAAAAAAAAAAAAAAAAAAAAAAAAGTATCCTAGATGACTTGATACTTGATCAGACCTTAACCTATACTATAAAGGTTTGGCATGTGGTCAGGTCTTGTTCACCTGGTTTCTCAATGGAGCAAAACACAAGTGCACCATCTCAAACACTTAACTAGAGCCCACACACGCGCACGCACGCACAGTAAGCCCAAGCCTAGGAAGCAGACGGAGGATGGGCACACACTCACCCAGGCATGCGGCCCAGTGGATGGCCTGGCGTTCCTTCTTGTCACTGGCACTCAGGTTGGCCCCGTGGTTCAGGAGCAGATTCACCATCTGAGCACAGCAGAGATGGCGACGGCACTCGTTATCACAGTTCGATGCTGTTTGCGTTTTACAACAGAGAAGCAATGGCGATCTTGGCAAACAGACGACCGGGTGATGATAAGGATGTGTTGTTAGCGGGTAAAACAAAGCCACTAGACTAGCATGTTCAAACACTGGCCCATAGCATGTCTATCCACTCTTTTACCCACCACAGAATTTCAATTGAATGAAGTGCAGATGTGTCTACAGGCCTTGCTGTACTTGCATGAAAACACAGATTTAAGTCTTTACCGCAGAGTTTGTCAGGGTGGAGGTGGGTGGAGTGGTAAGGGTTAGTTAGATTAACAGATTAGGGTCAAATCATTGTAAAGGTTATGTAGAGCAGTTTCACATGATGCACAAGGAAATAAGCAGCCTATTTAAATTTTGAAATGATGTTTACAATATAAACAGTCAAAGTGGGAGGTGTTTGTTGTCAAGTATTTGATGACAACAAACACCTCCCAAAACAAAAAAACACACAGCAAACCCACAACAAACAAACCCAAAGAAAATTCCCCCTAGTTCAGAGTAAAACCCCTCCGTCTCAGCTGTGGGCAGAGTTAGTTAGTGTCAATGGTCATGTAGTGTAAAAGGTGACAAAGGTCTGACCTCAGAGTGTCCACTGTGCACGGCGTGGTGGAGGGAGGTGCGTCCCGAGCGGTCGGCCACGTTCAGACTGCTGAGCTGCGGCAGCAGCATCTCAGCGCAGCGCGTGGCCTTGTTGGCTGCCGCCACATGTAGCGGCGTCTGCCACAGCTTGTCCCGTGCATTCACTTCCGCTCCCTGCCGCAGCAGCAGCCCCACTGCTCTCTGAGAAACGTAGGCAGAAGACAAAGTTGCTTGGTGAGGCGCTCAAACAAAAGAAGCAATTTAACACAGATGTGTTATCGGGTACATCATGTGCTACAGCTGGAAATGTACTCAATAATTTCATAATGAATGACTTATGACTTTACTAGACATTTTGACCAGCAAATGTTAGCATTTATTTTACTATATATTGTACATCTGTATGACCTTTTAAAAATTGAGAGCAATACAGCCGGAAAAAAAAGGAAATCAGCCACCCTAACTGTTAAGATGCATTTGTATTTGTAGTCGGTGTATTTGTATTTGCATCTGGCAAGCAGCGCAGAGTCACTGCATATTTGCCAACACTAATATTTTCCTTTTACTCTACCCACATGAATATAAAAAAAATACACTGAAATTCAAGACATTTTAAGGCCTTACAGCACATAAATTTGATTACTTTTAAAGATCTGTGGATACCTTGCAGGTATGCTACTACAGCTACAATTGCTTTTGTTCATAAATACTACCATGCTCTGTCAAGTGCTGTCAAGTGCTGCACAAACACGTGAAGCCTGTTGCACCTGCTTGCCAAAGGACGATTTGATCATTCTCACCCCTAAAGGGCGCGGCAGCCCCTGACCCTGAGCACTTAACTCTCCTCAAATGGATTTGGGATGACACTTAATGGGGCAGACGCTCAAGTAAACGAGCAAACAAAGTGAACGCGTGTAAGGCAAGGGTCTTGGAGCCCATTTGGTAAGTTGGTTACACTCACTTCATTTCTGGAGGCAGATGCTCGATGCAGAGGAGTTAGCCAGCCTTGGTCCTTAGCGTTGACACTAGCACCTAGAAAAGTGCCAAAGAAGACAAAAAAAAAAAAACAGCAATTCATACAAAATGACTCAATTTAACCTAAATTTATTTGTCTCAGTTTCTTATTTAACAAGAAACTATATGAAGAGTTGAGGCAAAAGCCTAAAATTTTCAGAAATATGCAAAAATCAATTTACAAGTGATCCTTATCAAACTGCAATGTTACCGCAATGAAAAAAAAACTAATTAAAGGTATAGTTCGTTTTTTTTAACACTTTGAGCCCCTTTCACAGGTTGTCTAAATTGTAATAAAGTGGTTGACACACAAATTTTGACGATTGCTTCTGTTCCAGCTATTTGGGATATTGCCTCTGCCTGCTTCAAAATGGCTCAAAAAGTGCTACTCACCAAGTGGTTAGTAGTGCTTACTGCTGTTCCAAAACATGCATCGTAGTGAAATAAAGCTTCATTCATGTTTTATTTTGCACTTTGTTTATATTAAGGAGCAAAGAGTCTTCTAATAGAAACCTATGTGACTTACAAAATGGAAAATAAAACATTCGCTTCGATACTTGGGTTGGAACATCAGCGAACACGACTAACCATTCGATGAGTAGCACTTTTTTAAAACCAGTGTTTTAAGGATTGAAACAACAAATGCCCATTGCAGCCATTTCACAGCAGGCAAAGGGGATTCTACATTTCCCAAATAGCCGAGTATATAGATAAAACTATATAGATTTATTTTAGTAAATTCATCAAATGTATTTTTGCATCTGAACTCTTGACATGTTAAGTATAAAGTATTATTTTTAGACAGTGGTTAAATCTACTACTGGGGAATCTGTGGTACACTAATCAGGGAGTTGAATAAGATTAGACTAGATTATACTTTATTCAACACTTGGACTAGTGAACAAATGGTGGTTGGTTCAGTTTCTGGCCGGGGTGAAGTTCTCTCATTCTACATCACATTCGTTAAGGGTATAAATACTTCTGCACTAAACTGTATACAGCCATGTGCCACAGTCATATCAGAATCACATTCAGTTATATTGGCCAAGTATACCCACATATCCAAGGAATTAACTTTCGGTAGGTGTTTTGCTCTCTTGACAAGCAACAAGGACATCCATCAGTACACATACAATGCAAGAAATACTATGGACTCATAATGGGCATCAAGACAATACACAATATACTTAGGCAACTATCAACATTATTAACAGGTAATAAATTATACAAGAATTTTGTTAAAAAAAAAAAAAAAAAAACCCCGCCAGGTGAAAGGGAAACAGTGATGCAGGTATAGTGCAAAAGAGCATAGCCAGTGCTAATAATAATAATAATAATAATAATAATGATAAAGGAAAAAGCATAAAAGCAGACAATAAAAGACAAATATCTGTGCATCAGTTTACCTGACTTGATGAGGAGGTCCATGATGTGAACATCGCCCATACAAGCAGCAGCATGCAGAGGGCTACGGCGCTCTTGGTCCTGAAAGAACACACAGCATAGTCATTTCAGTTCCGAGGGGCTTTCATGTCTGCCTTTAAACACCAGTTGAGATGCTGCCTTTCAAATTGATACCTTGTAGTCTACACTGACTAATGATGGATGGGGAGATGTGGGGCATCATTTTTAACCTTTGGAAAATAGGCTTAATTTCAAATGACAGGAACACCTCTGCACATAGCCCAATAATTCAGCAAGAGCTGGGAGGCAACTGCAGACCCTTACTGCTGTCATCCAATAATCAAACAAAACGATTTAGAAGTCCAGGGTGGATCCAGGTATTTGTATAGGGAGACCAAAATAGAGCACAACCAATTAACTGTAAACAACCAATCAATCGATCAATCAATCACACCAGCACTTGAAGTATTAACTAATTAAACAAAACAGAATTTTTTTTTTTAATTAACTGACCAAGCACCCCCCCAATAGAATAGTAATTGATCCTCATTAGTTAATAGGGTGCAGCTGGATTGTTTATTCAGCCTTTAGACTGTTAATTGTCTTCAAAATACCAACACACCTACCCATACCAATAGAAAGGTTTACAGCCCATTCAAACAACCCATAACATAGCAAGTCTAATTTCATCTGAATTGGAGAATAAATTAAAAGAAAACTGGCTACTGTGTGATTGGCAAGTATTTTCACATTTAGGACACAAAGCAACAGACAAGGCGATAGACACAAAAGTATCCCTACGATAGTACACAAATGTAATGCATTATAATTATGAGACATACTGTACATCAATACAACTAACTGAGCATAAATCACAGCACCACTAAAATCATTGACAGATTATGACACTAAATAGGCCTATATTATCAGACAAGCAATGTAAGATTTTAAACCGAATGGTGAAAATGGTGGATGGTGGTGACATTGTAGAAAATAAAAATTACGTTGTTGTGTTCCATAACATAAACTGCGCAAACAGAGACGCAACAGGGTGCTGTGATCAATGGTGAGAACACTCATTAGTTAGTTGCAACAACATTACGGACTACGGACTATGGGGAAAGTCCGGAGGACGCAGCACGGAGTTTCCCCCTTCAGGTGGTTACCGGTGTACTGGCCTCCCGAGTGACATTATACGACAGTATTTAAGCATCATTCACGATGTATACACTTACACTTAGCCTTAGACGTCCTGGCCCTCACCGAAACATGGATCAAACCTGGAAACAATGCAACCCCAGCGGCACTTCCTGTCAACCACACTTTCTCCCACACCTCTCGTCCAACCGGACGGGGTGGTGGGACGGGCCTGCTCATCTCCAACAACTGGTAATACAACCAACTGATACCCACAGCTACATACAACTCCTTTGAATACCATGCCACACTGGTGACAGCACCTGTCAAAATCTACCTGGTTGTCATGTATCGCCCTCCTGGCCAACTAGGAGACTTCTTAGACAAGCTTGATACACTGCTCTCATCCATTCCTGAGCACGATTGCCCCTTGCTTGTCTTTGGCGATATGAATCTACATCTGGACAACCCAAGCTCTTCTGACTTCCTCTCACTCATCCATTCCTTTGATCTACAGCTGGTTCATAGTCCTCCAACTCACAAAGCAGGCAAGGTACTGGATCTTGTACTTGTCCGCAACTGCTCTACGGAATCCCTGACTATAACACCTCTGCACCTCTCGGACCACTACTTCATTCAGTTCAGCTTACGCCTCCCTGTAGTATCTCGGACCGTACCTCCTCTGGTATCGTTCCGCCGCAAATCTCTGCAATCTCTCTCCCTCTCACTTTGCTTCTCTTGCTACCTCTGCTCTTCCACCAGCATGTACATTCTCCTCACTTGAGGTCAATGATGCCACTGAGTCTCTGTGCTCTACCCTGAGGATGTGTCTTGATAGGCTATGTCCCCTATCCACCAAACCGGCTCGGCCTTCCCAACCGCATCCTTAGCTTGATGATTCCATCCGTTGACAGCGTACAAACCTCAGAGCTGCTGAAAGGCAATGGCGCAAATCAAGAAATCCTTCTGACTTAAATTGGTTCCAGACACTGCTCTCTTCCTTCTCATTGGATGTCACTGCTGCAAAGAAGGCTTTCTATAATGACAAAATTCAAAACGCCACGGAAACCAGGAGACTATTCTCAACCTTCAAAACTTTTCTCAACCCCCCACCACCACCTCCTGCTACCAATCTGACAGCTGATTCTTTTGCTTCTTTCTTCAACGACAAAGTAGCTGCCATCAGTAGGCAGTTCTCTGAACCAACTGCAAAGGCTACAACTGGACCATATACAGTCAGTGTCGCATGAAATGGCCCGGCTGCACGCACGAACCTCACGTGCGTCATGAGTGTGTCACGCACTATTTACTTATTTTTTTTCTGAAGAAGCTGCAGTGTACCCAAACAACCACCAGGTGGCACTTGGGAGCGCCCGCGGTCGCGGGCGCGAGTGTTCTAACAGCATACAGCTGTCAGGAAATAAAGTTGAGCTGAAATAGGCTAGTTATGCTGAATAGCTTACTGTTATTTTGTTACTGTAAATAGTCTGTTATTTGAGTGTTGTTTTCGTGTTTGTGTTAACCAACCCTAGGCTAAATATAGTAATTAATAATTCAATTAAATAAAAATAGCCTAATTAATACAGTGACTATGCTGACGCATAGGCTACAGGCACGTTGAAATCAAATGAAACAAGTTTACTCAGCGCCCAATGATCATTGAACGAACGAGTTATGCAAGTGCAATTTATGATCTGGTCCATGTACTTTTTCGTTCATTCATTATTGGATTGTGGATGTTACATGGGAAACGAAAAAAGGCAATATGAATTTGTACAGGTAGCCTAGTGTATTATTTCTAAGACAGAAACTAAAGCAATGGTTGGGTGTCTTTTAGGAATTGAAAATTATATACTTAAATATAAAAAACTGGCGTTCGGAATTATGACTTGTGACCCTTTTGGAAGTAGGCTAACGTTAGCAACTCTTTTGGGCGAATTGAGCATTGCATGGGTATTTTGATACTGTCACCCGCATCACATCGCTTGTTTAAGCATATTCAGACATAATGTCGCGAAGGCATGCAGCGCATGCAGATATTTCACAGCATCTAAGGAGCAGCATAGACTAAAAGGGGTCTTTGTCACACATTGTCAGTATAAAGCATGAAACCAACTAGAAATATGAAGATATAATCATAGTCAGTAACGGGAGTCCGGTAATGATTCCACTGTTCATATGTGAACGTATAGCCTAGTAGGCCTACTGTGCCTTTTATCTCAGTAAATTAAAATATCCAGGTTTGTGAGAATACAATTGCATGGGAGATCAAAAAGCTGGCAAAGGTTGCAATGTGCAGTTGTTGCGAACAAAATGGGACAGGGTACGAGTTGCTTGCTCTGTGAGTTGCCCGCCGTGGCTTCCAATCACTCGGTATACAATTCTGCTACAACGCACCTCTCAACAAATGAACTACGTGCTCATTTAGAATTTGTTCTAACAAGTCTAAACAAGTCTTTTTCATTTTCCATGTGACGTCCACAATCCAATAATGAATGAACGAAAAAGTACACGGACCCGATCTCCAGTTTATTTCTTTTATTTCATTTCATATTAATTTAAAAATATTAATAAAATGAAAGCCTAACTTTTTTCGACCTGTGCTGGGGGGGAGACCAATGGCTGCTAGGTGGGGCACCCAAATGCCCACCTTGCCGCCGACTCTGTGGCAAAGGACGCGCCTCACAATAAATGAACTAGGCTACACGCGTGTTCACCTGGCTATGGACTACAGAAGGGCTCCAGAACGGGGTTCTGTTATTGCAATACTTACTTGATTTAGTCAAGTCAAGTCAGTTTTATTTGTCAATTTTGTCACATGTACTTGACATACAAAGGAATCGAAATTACGTTTCACACTTGTCCCATGCGTAGACGTTGACAACAATAAAGTGCAGATGCACAACAAAAACAATTTAAACAATAAGGTACTGTTAAGTAAGGTTAAGGTACTGTTAAGGTCAAGGTACTGTTAAGGTTCTGTTATTGCGATGTGTAATTTTGAGTGTAAGATGTGTTTCAATTCAATAAAAGTCTTCACACGGACATGCATTTTGTGCTGCTTGCGAATGAGGGATTTAGGGTAGGCTCACTCTGCAGTTTTTGTAAACAATTAGTCGCCCATCCTCCCAGCAGATCGTTTGCACGTATAGCCTCCCCCCTCCCCCCGATCTTTGTACACAATTCAAGTAAGATGATGTGTGCTGAGAGGCTTGTGGCGTAAAACGTCCCTTCTGTGGGGGAGAGCCGGGAAGATTTAACCGGGGGACGAATTAACCATTGAGATTTTCTCGTAAACCATTCACAATTCAAACATGAAATTTTGTCATCCCAGCGTGATACATCTAATCATAGGGAAACGTATAGGGCCGTAGTGCCATTGTGAACAATGCCATCATGACATTCGCAGTATAAATTGTGACAGTTTGCATTGCTTCCCTGATGCGACTGGTTGGGACAGTGGCTGCATATGATAGGGCACTGTCGTGTCTCGTGGGTAATGTAGTCTTTTATCGGTCTTGTGATATTGTCTATTCTCGGACCAGTGTCGCTGTGTCGGACCAGTTTCAGCAAAGTAGGCCTACCGGAATGCAGAATAAAATGGTGCAACCCAAAAGACTAAAATACTGAAGTAACGAACTGCGTTCTGCTGCGCTCCGGCCCACTTCAAGCACTGCCGGGACGCAGAAAAAAGTGGAGGAACGCAAAACACGAAAATACAGAAGTTCCGAAACTGCGTTCCAGACCACTTCAAGCATGACTATAACAAATAATTACCATCCCTCCTCATCGGTCGCCATCCATTAGTGTACAATTTGAAACCTGTTTGTGCCCTTTACTCGACTATTTTGTTCCAGTATTTCAATATGATCAAGTATAGACATTTTTCTCAGTATAAAGCATGAAAGCAACTTAAAATATGAAGATATAGCCTAATCATAGGACGATGGCAGCCAAGCTCGTTTAAAGGGAGTCCGGTAATAATTCTGGGGTCAGCTCAACGTGAATTTGCCTGCAACAAACATTGACTAAAAGGGGTCTCTGTCACATATTGTCAGTATAAAGCATGAAACCAACTAGAAATATGAAAATATAATCGGAAGTCCGGTAGTAACGGGAGTCCGGTAATGATTCCATTGTTCATTTGCTGTGAACATATAGCCTAGTAGGCCTACTGTGCCTTTTGTCTCTGTAAATTAAAATATCCACGTTTGTGAGAATACAATTGGGAGGGCAAAAAGCTGGCAAATGTTGCAATGTGCAGTTGTTGCGAACAAAATGGGACAGGGTAAGAGTTGCTTGCCCTTCATACAATTCTGCTACAACGCCTCTCAACAAATGAACTACGTGCTCATTTAGAACTTAGAATAAAAAAATGCCTGTCTTACAATAAAAATAAAAAATGCCGCTGGCCCGGAGCAGCATTACTGAACGCAATATGAGCAGAGGGCAAACCGCATTCGGCACATTTAGGTCTATATTGCATATTGCGAAAATAGAACACAAATTAACATTTTATTATTATATTATATTTATATATATTCTTATATAACGTTTTTCATGTGTGTTTGTGGGCAAGGAACAGTCGTGTTTTCTGTGTCTCTCTTTGGAAATGATGTCTGGTATTTTGTGTTATAATTCCTAATAAAGCTGGGGATTTGCTACTTGGCGCAGGCTGATTGTGAAGCCATAGGGTCCAAAATTGTAAAGTAATTCTAGCATAAAAATTTAACCATATTAGACCAAACTGCATATTGCAAAAATAGAACATGGAAGTAAACTAACGTCTCTTGCTCCGCGTAACTCTCGAATGTTGTGCAATCATTAGAGAGGTCTTGTGCTGCCTCCTAGCGGCGGTAGCTGCAGTGACACATCTCGTAATGCCGTGACTCATGTTTTGTCTCGCGGCCACTCTCAATTGGGAATGACTGTACTAGCGGAAGCACCTCCGATTGCAATAGTCCTGCCGCAACATTTGCTTCATTCAAACCCCTCATCGAAATGGGTGTGTCCAAACTTCTCACTTGAAGCCGTCCTACAACGTGCCCTCTGGACCCGATTCCAACCAACCTCTTGCAATCCATAGCTCCAACTATCACACCAGCTATCACACATGTGATCAACGCTTCACTATAAACAGGAATCTTCCCTTCTGCATTCAAGCATGCTCAGGTGACACCTCTACTCAAAAAACCCTCTCTTGCTCCCGACCAAGTGGGAAACTACAGGCCGGTCTCTCTCCTTCCGTTCCTTGCTAAAACTATTGAAAGGGCGGTATTCAAACAGGTTACTGAATTCTTGAGCCAACAGTATCTACTCAACCACAACCAATCTGGCTTTAAGAGCGGCCACTCCACTGAAACAGCTCTACTATCTGTGGTTGAAGCCTTAAAAGAAGCCAGAGCGGAATCAAGGTCATCTGTACTCATCCTGCTTGACCTGTCAGCTGCGTTTGATAAGGTAAACCACAGTATTCTATTGTCTATACTGTCAATGGGCTGTTGATGGGCATCAAGGGTGATGCATACTGCTGGTTCGAATCCTACCTCACTGGGCGACTGTTCAAAGTGTCCTGGCGAGGACACACCTCTGCGCCTTACCACCTTGCTACTGGAGTACCCCAAGGATCTGTGTTGGGCCCCCTTTTTTTCTCCATCTATACCACTTCTTTGGGCCAAATCATCCACCAGCACGGCTTCTCTTACCACTGCTATGCCGATGATACCCAGCTCTATCTGTCATTCTCACCCGATGACCCAACCATCCAAACACAAATCTCGGATTGCCTTCTGACATCTCTGCACAGATGCAAGACCATCATCTCCAGCTGAACCTCTCAAAAACCGAGCTGCTGGTCCTCCCAGCTAAACCAACTATTCACCACAACATTTGCATCAACTCTGGCTCCTTGTCTCTTGCTCTCTCATGGGTAGCCAGGAACCTAGGTGTTATGATTGACGACCAGCTAACCTTCAATGACCATGTTGCTTCTGTTGCCCGGGCCTGCCGCTTCGCACTATTCAATATCAAAAAGATCAGACCATACCTAACTCAACAAGCCTCCCAATTGCTGGTTCAAACTATGGTCCTCTCACGCCTTGACTACTGCAATGCCCTTCTGATAGGACTTCCTGCCTGTGCCGTCAAGCCACTTCAGATGATCCAAAATGCTGCGGCGCGTCTCATCTTCAATCAGCCGAAGAGGACGCATGTCACCCCTCTACTAATCGAGCTCCACTGGTTGCCTCTGGCGGCTCGCATCAAATTCAAATCCCTGATGCTGACTTACAAAGTGCTTAGAGGATCTGCCCTTTTTATCTAAGCGCTCTCATAAAAGCTCAGGCTACCCCCCGACAACTCCGGTCCTCCAATGACTGTCGACTGGCAGTCCCGGCACCTCGCCCAAGGCAATCCAGACTCTTCTCATGTGTCGTCCCACGCTGGTGGAATGACCTACCAAAAACAATCAGAACAGGGCCATCTCTGGAGGCCTTCAAAAAGCTCTTAAAGACCCAGCTATTCAGAGATCATCTTCTATCCTAGCACTAAAATTAACTGAAGTACTATCCCCTAGCACTATGCTCCTTAAGGTTTCTGCTATGTAGCTTGATTGTTATCCTCGTTTTGTAAGTCGCTTTGGATAAAAGCATCTGCTAAATGCATAAATGTAAATGTATATTGCCTTAGCGTCAACAATGTTGTCTCAGGAAGCTACAGTGATTAAGGCTGCGTTTAGACTGCAGATCGGATATGTTCAAGGATGGCCTGTATCCGATCTGAGGAGATCGGAATTCATGTGTTTTTTTACAGTTTACACTGTGGTGGCACAGATCGGATACATGCCACAAGAGAGCAAAAAAATCGGATTTGGGTCACTTCAAACTGGCAGTGTAAACGCAGCCTGACATGATGTGTATTGCATTGGCGACAGACACAATGGTCACACGGTCGTGGACTTGATTAGACAATGGGTGCTCAAACAGGGTTGGTCACTGGTTTGTGACATGTGAAGCAATCAATATAGTTTCAATACAGAATACTATATTAACTACATTAGGTGATCTTATATTTGACTTACTCTATACTATAATATAACTATCTATTTACTTCAGGTTTTAGACAAATCCAGCGAACCTTCCGTGGGCGCTGCCATCTTGGTTTTCACCAATATTTTGCCGTTGATGTGAATGTCATTCTCGAGGTTGCTGGTTTTTGACATTGTCAGTTTTTAATTGAATGGCGATTGAAATTGAGCATTGGGTAGAGGACGTTAGGCAGTGGCCTAAACTTACAGATTAAGGTATTTTTTTAAATAACAAAATGTATTATTGTTATCAATAATGGCAACAATTAAACCAAATGCTGTCATTACTCGCTGTGTCGCTAATATTCACAAACCTGACGCTGTCAGTACTAGCTGTGTTATGTTCACAATAATTACAGATTAAAGTAACTCATTGACAACAAAATGCATTTATTGTTTTGTTTATTAATAATGACAACAATACAACCAAACGCTTTCGTTACTAGCGGTGTTGCTGATATGTTCAAAATTAACACTGTTATTATTAGCTGTGTTGCTAATATGCTCACAAGCTTCACAAGTTTGAACAAATATAGCCTATTTACCACGACCAGTTAGCTGTAAAAGTAGCCTACGTGTTCTTACAGGTATTCAGGATTATTTAATTCATAGTCTGGCATGTGATGAGGCTCAATTTTAGAACTCTAAAATTGAGATATCTAGAACTTAAGCTACCAACACTACCAAAGACCGTTTAACACACCATTTCTGACGCTACTTCCTTAGCAGCAGAGGAACGCAGCAATGGCGGGGGTGCTTTACTTCCGTGTTTCGCTGGATTTGTCTATACATTAACCTGACAAATTAGAGCCCATCACAAACATGACACGATGCGCATCATGAACATGACATTCAAATTTAAAATGTTTATGAGTGTGGTTATTCAGGGTCATTTAGTTTTTGGAATATCTGACCTCAACTGTACATAGCAAAAAATGAATGACACTTGATCACAATGTTTTATGTTTAAGACAGGTTTATGTCACTCCTATCACACACCAAGAAAAGTGAAGCTGGGAAGAAAAAAAAAACAAACAGTGTTTTCCATTTACATTTCTGTTCCGGAATTTATGTCCAACTCTTGCATCCATGGAGCACAGATAGCAGTTATAGCGAAAAGCATCAGAGGACAGATTTTAAGTGCTATAACCCATTAACTTGATGTGCAAACATCATGGATGTGTCTAAACTATAGGATACAACTACTATTCTTTGAAAGTTATGTGGCCGACACAAACCGCATTCAACACAAAACAACCATCAAGCCTGTGGGACTACATCAGCATCATGGTTGGATAATGGATACCTGACTTCAGGTTGAGCTAAGTGGCTTTTGCAACCCACTTGCAAAGCGAATGAGCATAATCAGATTTAGCTGCTTAACTTGAGCACAGGTCAACATGGGAGTACGCTGGAACAAGGCAAGGATTCATTCAACTAGGATGTTATTTCCTCACTACTTCAGGGAATTCCTCTGATATGTTAAAATCACCTTAACTTACTACTTTATTTTGCCTCATTCTACACCCCTCTCTCTTTTTTATGCACAATAAACATCTTAATTTCCCTACATTTCTTTGCTCCATAAATATGTGATGATAAAATTCCTTGAATGCTTGAACCTACAGTACCTGCAGCAACTCTAATTAATAATAGGCCTGGCACTATCAAACAAGTGGCAGTGGGGTTGGTATATTGTTTGCTTGTTAGCACTGGGCCTTTATGATTTGTATACCTGTATGGTGAACCTGAATGGTCTAGTCTTCTACACAAAAAACAATGACTTTTATGTAGCCTTAATTATCTGCTTTGAGGTCTCTGTCTCTTTGAATTAAACAAGTGAAAGTGAGCGGGATTATCAGAACAATGTATGAAAACACAGAAAGCAAGAGCAGATCTGCTAAGCCTTACAGCGAGCAGCTGGTCAGATTAGAGTTACAGGATCAGAGAGTCAAGAGGTCAGGACTGGCAGGGGATGGAAATGTGATCAAATTGGACTACCGTCCCTTTTTAGCAACATGCCTCACACTTGTAAACACTCACTAACTAGCTAGCGCTGTTTAGATCCCATCTTATAATGAACAGGTTAGGTTCTTTTCACAGCACTATAATGGCCACAGCATCACATAGGTTCTGATACCTGTGAAACTACTTCATAGAAAAATGGTTGAGGCACTTAGATGAACATAGATGGTAACCAGGGTTCGAAATTAACTTTTTTGATCACCATTTGAGTTACCAGCCAATTGGGATTTCCATTAGAACATTTTACGTGGTGAAAATTTGATTATGAGATTGAGATTATGAATGCCAATTAATGAAACGGAATTTTATTACTTTATTAACAGTGCATGAAAAACGCACAGAAAATGCAATACCCTACACACAACAAACTATAGGCTACAGTTATAAATTGGTCCATTACTGTCTTGATTTAAAAATTACTGGTCCCCACCAGAAAACTGTTTTATTTTTTTTCTTTTGTGTACTCACGGCAAATCTGACAAAACATGACCGCATTTTTACTATCAAACACTAGCCAATTAAACTTCTAAACCATCTCTTTGTTTTGCACGCTCTGTCAATATTTTCATCTTCTGCCTCCTTCCTCTACTCACCTCTTCCTGATCCTGACGTCTGTCTTAACCACTTCAGCATTTTGATATTAGCTTATTTCGCTGTCCAGCTCAGTCCTCTTTGCTCATCTGATATTTCCTATTTCTTGTTTGTATTTTCGCGCTCTCGTTGTTGATTGGACCCAAACCGAAGCATACAGTATCTGTGCGCTGTTGCCAAACGGAGGGGACTAACGAGCCAGAGCGTCTCTGAAATGATTTGCATGATTGATTCATGCATCACCGGCCAAACTGGCTGGTAGGTTTTTATCAATACCCGCCAAAATAATTTTTAACCCGAATTTGGCGGGTTGGCGGGTGTTAATTTCGAACCCTGATGGTCACATCAATTGCCCAGGGCTTAATAAAGACTGAAAAGGAGGCTCAAATTATAAAAAATCAGTCCTGCTTGCCAAACGAGCCAACATTCACCATCTCCTCAAACACAATTGTACAAAAAGCAGACACACACACACACACAAACAAAACAAGAAAAAAAAACACAAGATCAAACACTTACCAGTGCATTGACTTCTTCTTTCTTGTGCAACAAAAACTTCACTTCTTCCACATTTCGGCTAAATATAGCCTGGACCAGAGGTGGCTGAGGGAAAAAAAAAAAAAAAAGAGTGGAGTCGAAAATGAACATTTTGAACATCTGCACGTGGTCATGTGAGGGCAACCTAAAAACAACTTGAAACAATGTG
>JAGFZM010006223.1:0-56152 GCA_017657215.1 Limnothrissa miodon | reverse complement strand
CCATACACTCTCTGACACACACACACACACACACACACACACACACAGAAACACCCATACACTCTCTGCCAGACACACACACACACACACACTTGCTCAATGTTTACCGTGTTAAGTTCCAGTGCATTAAAGGTTCTGCCCTTAGTCCCAGTAACGCACATGCATCCAGTAATCAGATCTATTTGTTGTCGTTGTTTACCCCTGGCCTGATTTTACTGTTATTTATAAATACTGTACATCTCTGTGTAATATGGGTGTTTTTTCCCTTTTAAATAACTAGACTTTGTTTCTTTACAGCCAATGGCCCTATGGTGTACAGATTGTATAAATGTACTTATTTTTAAATGTATTAAATGTAAAACTGTAAAAAGTAATAGGAACATTAGTTTAATAGTATTCAGTCAGATGTGTAGGAGCAAAAGTCAAAAGTTACAAGTTCAGGTCAAAAGTTTGATTTTCTTGTTTTTCATGGAAAAACTCAATAATTTTTTTGTCAACAGAAACCACAGCAAAATGTTAGATGAATAATTAATTATTTTTAAATGATGGATACGTTCTTTAGACTGCATAAACATTTAACCTTTGTGGCAATTTTAGGCTAGAAGACATGAGCCAATCGAGTGTCAGTGTTCTTCTAAGTATATGGTTCAATTTCATCAGATACTTTCAAGAGCATCGTCCACAAGATATATTAACTACACTTCCTCCATGGCAAAGAGTCAAGTTTTACCAACAAAAGCCCCATAATGTTCATATAAAGAAACAGTTGTGGCTAGTTTATTCAGAATTATGTCAGCTGTCAAAAGATTGATCAATTTCCTTTTCAATTTTGCTAGCAGTTTGTAGATGTGTGAGGTGTTGTGTTGGGATTAATTTGGCCCATGTGCTGTCCACATGGTATTTGCAAAATTCTATGATAGTCTTCTTTTTCCAGTTTCTGTATAAATCACCTTTATTACCACCTCCAAAGCATTCTGAGACTTTTAAACCATGCTTGATTGATCATATTAAGAACAATTAGTGCATCTTTTTATTCTTTCAATACCTCACAGAATACATTTGCGTATCTAATTCCTGCAAAAGGCAAGGGTTTAAGAACACATTCATCATTTCAAATAAAAACTATGCCTTGCTTATATGTTTCATACTAACAAAAAATATTGAGTGTCTTTTGACTGGTAGTGTATATCAAGACAAACTTATGATAAAGTTATATAAAGTTGAATGAACACATGGGCAGTGTCTGTGCTGGTTCTGACCTGGAGTGATGTTGAGCAGCTTGCAGGCAGTCTCAATGTCCTTCAACACCTCCTCCACCACAAGGGCCTGCATCTGCTCCAGGGAGTGCTCCTCGTCCTGCCCCGCCTGTGGGGGTGGATCCAGCAGGACCGAGCTGTGGATCTGGGGACACTGGTCCGGTTCAGGAGAGGCAGAGGCAGCCTCAGGGCCTGGGCTGGAGATGCTGCTGGGTTCTCTGGGGTCTCTGGTCCTTCCAAGCCAGCTGCTCTCCTCAACGGACAGGATGTCAAAGCTGGGGAGGTAAAAGATCTGGAGGGTGCGCTCTGGCACGCTGGAGCTCGTGCTCCAGGGCTCAGTGCTGTCAGACGCCTCGCTCTCTCCCTTCACGCTGGTGCTGGGGCTGGTCCTGGGCTCAGGGCTCCCGCTGAGCTTCATCTGAGCTGGGCGTATGGTGCTCTCTGCCTGGCTGTCCTTTAGGCTAGCCATGGCTACAATCCTAGACAGGAAGGAGATGGGAAAAAGGTGACATTAATAGCCGAAAAAATATCACATTCACTTACTCTTCTACTAGGTCAAGAAATTAGAGTCTGAAAGGCATGACCTCAAGTTAAATTACGATGATTAAATCAATGTCTGTGTGTGAGTGTGTGTGTTTGTGTGTGTGTATCAACAATTAGTGTTCTATTTCTAAATAACATTTATAACATTTAACTTTTCAAAAACATTTCTTAGTTTAGTAAGAAGTAGTTACTGTTTCACATTCCGAATGAAGATGCTAGGCAACCATAGTGTTATGTGTGAAGTATGCAAGTCAGTATTTTTAGGATTATAAAATAATGCCTGGATTAGATTCAGTGTATTGTGTTATAGAACATAATCATTTTAAGTTCCTCTCCTTCCCGTTTGACCTAAGTCAAAATTAGGCTGTCTCTCATAGCATTCTGTAACCTGCCTAACTTCACAGCAATCTGTTATGCTTATTGTTTAGAATGAATGTATTATTTCTTCTAATGAAAGCATTTCCAAAATAACAAATAATACTTTTTTCCACTATTGAGCATCTAGACAAAACCTTAAAAGAAGGATATACCCTACTGTACCTTTCACATAACTTGCCCAGATGCTGAGACATCATCTGCCAAAGTGCTGCGCAGCTCCATTAAAGTCACCGTCATGCTATGGAGAGCACTGACTGGCTCCTTTTGAGGGGTCTGTGGGCATGCTGAAGAATGCCCCTGAGTTTTGAGAGAGTCACGGTACACCAGAGGCTGCTATGAGGCAAACTGGATTTCCCTGAGTCACTTACTTGTGGGTCAGTACTCCAGAATAGGGTGTGACGCAGAGGTAAGTGACAACGCGATGCCCTGGTCAGGCTTTTTTTAAGGAGCCGCCTCTCCCCTGCTCTTTTGACAGCATGAGTTTTTTAATAATGGAGGTGAACGGAATGGTGATGTTCGATTCAGACGCAGCTTGACTTCGGCACCTTTGGGGGGGCAATCCACCACAGATGAAGAAAGAATCATTTGGGACTCTTTCTTTCCCATCTTCCAAGGCACAGGCCACCACAGGTATGAGATTTGAGTCTCTGCAGTGGGCTGATTTGGTCAATTTTTTGATGTGTCTTAATTTATATTGTTTTGCAACACTGCTGAAGACAATAAATTAAAATAGCACATTTACATTTTGTGTGTCTGTGTGACTTCATGTGTCTGTGTGCATATGTGTGTGTGTGAGTTTATGTGTCTGCGTGTGTGCGCCTGTCTCTTTGTGCATGAGGGTTTGTGTATGTGTCTGTGTGTGTTTGTGTGTCTGTTCGAGTTTGTGTCTCTGTGTGTGTATGCATGTGTGTGTGTTTGAATATGTGTGTTTGTGTATGTGTCTGTACGGATGTGTGTGTGTCTTTTTGAGTTTATGTGTCTCTGTGTGTGTATGCTTGTGTGTGTGTGTGTGTGTTTGAGTATGTGTGTCTGTGCATGTGCATGTGTCTCTGGTCAAGTTTATGTGTCTGCGTTATGTACACATGTGTGTTTGCATGCGTGTGTGTGTGTGTATGCAGGTGTATTTTGTGTGTGTGTGTACATGTGTCTGTGTGAGTTTATATCTTTCTCTCTGTGAGTACGCCTGTGTGCATGTGTGCTTTCTGCAGGAACACGCGTGCGTATTATCAACCTGCTGATAGCTGTTCTCCAGAGTAGGGGTGCACAGATGGACAGCGGTGCAGGCTGTGTGGAGCCACCGCATCGCACATGTTCAGGAAGACATTCTGGGGTTTGTTTGGCCACGGCAAGCATCAGTGCAATTCATAAAACCTTATATGACGGCACACCACACCCTGAGAAAGCTGCAAAGACCCACGCCACTATCATGCCTCACTATATTTGCTGTCTGTGTGCTCCTTTGGGCTTTAAAACAACACAGGATGTGCCTTTCAGATTATCATCAGAGAGGCACGGATCTCTTCCTCATAACAGTGAAAGGCAAAGGGCTTTTGAGGGGGATGGGGGGGGGCTGTGTTCTGTTCAGAGCAAAGTAAATGAAGTTATCCATACAGGGTGACTCCCAGAGTGTCTAAAAGTCTCATCAGCACACATTATGTTTGCCCTCTCTCCTCCCTCCCTCCCTTCCTCCAGTGACTTCTTCCACATTCTCACTTTCATCTCCTGATTCCCCATGAAAGGTCCTGGCTCGTCCACGGCCCCTGCGTTTACCAGGGGTCGGATCAGAGGGGCTGGGTGTCCATTCATTCACACCCCACCCCGCCCGCCTCCTGCAACAGCTTGCGCTAAGTCCATTACCCTGGCAAATTTAGTTAATTTCCAGCTGAGAGGAGGCTTTGGAGAGGGGTGCAAACATGCCCCCTTAGTGAAAGGATTTAAAGCTCCACTGATCCCCAAATGAGTCTGTTGAAAACTTCAGGGCTCATTTCGGGAGAATTAGGAAATGGCGACATTTACGGGATTGTCCATCCCATTCATTGTTAAGTAGAATGTTCCAGATGCTCCACTGTGAAATGGCACCAAGAGGTCTGGCTACTCTCAACTGAGGATTTCACTTATAAGTTACATTTGAATACATTTTTGAAGAAAGCTAAATAATGAACTCCGACTAAGCTTTTTCCCCAAAATCCTTCAAAACATCTACTTAAAAAATAGTTTTAAAGAGTTATAATTTATTCAAGGCTTAAGAAAACAAAGGATTCAGTCCCCTGTAGGTCAGCCAGGTTTCTAATGGTCTATGAATGCTATGGAAGTCTTTAGTGCACTTACATCACATTGCCAAGCTCAGAAGATAATGTAAACCAGTGGGCCCAGGTCATCTGAAAAACTGACTAACCTACTTGTAATGGGGCTTGGATCAATTCCTACAGAGTAAGTCCTGAATCACTGAAATATGCCCTTATATATTTGATAATTCTTTTTATAAAGTAGTCTATAAAAAGACACTTTGTGGAGGTATATGAGTGCAGTAGCCTAGCTCACAGCAGAGTAATGTGATCTTTTATTTTCCTCATACATCATTTCTTTCAAACCTCTGTGACGTATCCAAACGGAATTAGCAGTGAAACAGAAAGACTTTGGTTATCCAGATATCAGGATTTGCCAAGTGCCCATGGGCCTACCTGGTGACTTGTGTTGTCGAGTGCTGGTCTTCAACGATCACAGGACCTCATCCACGGTAGACTGGCACTGAGACCACCTGCTCCTCCAAGGTATGGTAGGGTACAACTAAAGAAGAATGGATAAGCTCCTGATTGTGCTGCCAAGCTTCCTTTAGTAATTTCCTGAAACTCAAGACATTTACAAGCCACTCCAGCTCACTTGAGTCTTTCACAAGTCTCTTGGCTGTAGAGGTGGCAGGGTTTCTGCCCTAACACACATGCTCTGGGTGTGTACCAGTATTGGCTGCCCAAGTGACAGCATGTGATGGAATGTCTACTCCATTGACTGTGGCGTTACATTTATAAGAGCACTCATTTACTTAAGTAAATATTGCTGTGTGACCACAGGTCATACAACCCTTTGTTTACCATCTGCCTTAACAACCACACAGATATGCCCAATCTCTGTTACAAGATGTTTGGAAAGAAATCTATTATTTTATTACACCAAATATTTGAAAAGAATTAGGCTGTGAAATGGTTCCAGGGCCCAAATCTGAAGAACACATGTTTAACCTCAAGTCATGAATATTAATCAGCAATACTTGCTATTAATCAGGTATGCCTGCAACAGATCTTCAACAGATCTTTTAAAATATATAAATGTAGGAAAAGTGGTAAAGTCACTAGGCCTATAGATTGAAGGTGGAAGAGAGAAATGTCAGTAGACAGTTTTGATTAAGCCATAAGATTTATTTTAATTAGGCATAATAAAAAGTTCAAAAACCTCTGCTATAGCTACATAGATTAACGTATCTAACCTAACCGAAATGGAATGAAAGTAAGAGATAGAAGGCAAAGCACGATCTAGGAAACCTGCGAAAAGTGTTGCGGCGGCTGCAGTGCAACATGACAAACTGTTGCACTGCGTATTCCAGCCTGATAGGTGGCAGTAATTCCCACCACATTATCTCTCAGTACACGGGAGAAAGAAAGAAGAAGGGCGCTACCGGTTATTCATTTAGCTAGCAACTAGCTGTGGCAACGTGTGGAGGTGTGGAAAAATGCCCAAGTATGTGTATTTTATTTTAATCAAATGGTTGTATGTGTTTAGATTTAATTTTATAAGTATATGAACGTGGTTAACTTTGATAGTTCGTGGAGCCCAACATTGTGGGCACGCGAGGCGTTACATGAACGTATTGTAGCTAAAGTCTGCTCTGTGAAACAGGCTAATGAAGGTAGTCTAATACAAATAATGTTTGCCACCTTGATGGGTGGGTAATAAGTAAAAGGGTTTCTTTTTACTGTGTGGAAGGATATGATGTCTTATTTCAGCACTTGGAAACTGCTTTGGTGAATTGCGACTAACCTTATGCTGGCGTTATTTATGCAAGCCTCTTAACAGTTAACTTTTGCTGGATTTGCTACTGCTAGCTATTAACAGAGTCCTTTTAAGGTTTGATGTGAAACTGTTCAGTATCAGAGCCTAAGGTCGGTTTGCATTCGTTTTCATTAATTCAACAGTTGTTGGAACGTTAGTTCTCGAAATGTAATTAACTACAACTATATGAATAACGTTATCTTGTGCTTTAGCCACAATTGCAGGTTACTTTGGTTTACTACAGGTAACCTGATCTCATCAATTAACTCTTTTGTATTTTCCTTTTTATCCAAGGTTTTACTGTGACTACTGCGACACATATCTCACTCACGATTCGGTAAGAGCTCTTCCGGCGTTCTCATTGTACCTTGATGATCAGCACCATGGAACAAAATACACATTCCCATTAAAAAGCTTATTTCGGTCGGTTTTGTTTTTTGCTGAACGTGCTATGTATTCTATTTTAAATTCTTAAAATCTTAAATGTTCACACTCGATTGATGTTTTGAACTTTGAGAGGTTTGAAAGAAGTTGTATTAAATTGTAAAAGCTTATTTAAGACTTACAGTTGGACTAACAGCACACACAAGAGTGAACATTGTGGCTGGTTGAAATAACCTGTGCATGGCATGCTCTACAGTTTTAAAAAATCAACACTTATAAATGGTGTATAAATGGTCTGGCATTTGACAGCCATCAGTGCGGAAGACCCACTGCAGTGGACGAAAGCACAAAGAGAATGTGAAGGACTACTATCAGAAATGGATGGAGGAACAAGCACAGAGTCTGATTGATAAAACTAGTAAGTAATGTTTGGCATAAGGTCCGGTGCATTATTGTGTGTGTGTTTTTTTTATCCTTAGAGTAAATAACTGGATATATTTTGTGAAATACTATTGTCTGATGTCTGCTTTTTTTTCCTCAGCTGCGGCATTTCAGCAAGGAAAGATCCCACCTTCTCCATTCCCAGGGGCACCTCCCCCTGGCGGCTCCCTGCTTCCTCATCCAAATATCAGTGAGTCCACTCACTTCCATCTTAAAACAGTTCAGTACATTTAGCACTGTTGCTGATGCTAACATGGACAAGATTTCAAGTTAGCGGGAATATCATGGCTCAGTTGGCTAAGGCGCCATACCACAAATCCGGGGAGTCTGCCCCAGGGTCATTTCCCGATCCTACCCCATCTCTCTCCCACTTGTTTCTGGTCATGCTCTTCACTGTCCTATCAGCTTAAAATTAGTGACTTTTTTTTTTTTGCCTTTGTTACAATTTCCCAGACTAAGTCAAACATGAATGCAAAAAATATGTACTGCACAAAAATGTGTAAAGAATATTAGTTACAATATAATTTTTTCTTCTTACAATGCATGTCTTGAATTTGGGTATGTGAGAGACATTGGCCCAGTATTCATCAAACTTATTTGCATTAACAAAATCCAGTTGAATATTATGCATGTCTGCTACCAGGATGTAGTCTACAGACAAAAATGCAGTAAATAAGCTATTTCCATTGACTTTAACTGCAAATATTCAGATGAAAAATTCACACATCCCTTCTGGTGAATCAAATTCATGTTCACATTGGGGAACTGATGTGAATTTGTCTGGCTGCACTTCCAACCAAAGATTTCATATTTGTATTCTGCATATGTGCATTACAAGTTGAATAGAGATCAGACAATGCACTCGCAGAAAAAATTCATGCTGAGTCTGTGAAGGGTTTGGTTGTGCTCACACCCTAAAGTTGGTATTGCATGAAGATTTTTCAAAGGAAATTGTTCAGTCCCAAGCGATGTGACGCAAGACATTAAAGAAGCATGGGAACATCAACAAGCACCTGTAAACAATTTCCACAGAATGGACAGATGTTTGCCCTGTGACTAGTAGCGTTATTAGATTGTTTTGTCGCATGTGATTGCAAAGTTATTCACAGCTTGGTGATGCCTCACAACGTCATTCACTAAGTGCATCAGGCCCAGGGCTTAGGGGTCGCTAGGGCTTTAAAGTTCAGCCATTAACCAACTCCCTGTGCCTCAGGTGGACCTCCCCGACCCGGCATGCTCCCGGCGCCTCCTATGGGCGGGCCTCCCATGATGCCCATGATGGGGCCGCCTCCCCACGGAATGATGCCTGGAGGACCAGGTCAGTGGTAATTGCAACAGGTTTCTGGAAATGCACACATAGCGCTGACCACATCAGTGCTTTAGAGAGTGAAGCTGACTTTGCTTGCAGGCCATTTCTGAAATGGCTTGGCACTGTGCTAGCTGAGCTTGGGATGGTACCAATAATGGGCTCAACATGGATAATAGGTCTTTCAGTTGTAGCGTTATCAGATATTGCAGAGTCCTTACACATCACATTCAGTGTTTTGTATGTGTAGCTGCTGGACTAAACACATACTCACACACTAACATGCACACACCTGACATCAATGCATGTGATGTACATGTAAGATGAATCTGGGCTCTTCATCAGATTGGTTGTATGTGTTGAACAGGTCCTGGTATGCGCCCCCCCCATGGGTGGCCACATGCAGATGATGCCCGGGCCTCCCATGATGCGGCCCCCTGCCCGTCCCATGATGCTCCAAGTCAGACCAGGCATGGTGCGGCCAGACAGATAAGACAAGACAAAACAAACTTAAAACAAAAAACTCAATCTGAAAATACATCCTCACCCTCCCTTCAAGATTTGTATCATTGCTCAAAGTCATGCACATGGAATTAATTTTTTTTTCCCTGCTGGTGGGCTGTTATTATGGAGTACAACCCCCTGCCCCCCAACCCCCCCCCCCCAACCCCCAACCCAACCCCCAACCCCCAACCCCCCCCCCCGCGCCTCTTTTTTTTTTTTTTTTTTTTCCATCGTTTGTCGTTTTTTTTTTTTTTTTTTTTAAGGTGTTGATAAATTCACTGTTGGCCAAATTATTCCTTTTTTTATGTGTCTTACTGACACGGGTGCATAACTAGCAGAGATGACATTTTGATCTTGTAGATTTTTTTTTCCAATATGCTTTCTTGTATAATGTACTATTGTATGTTGACATTTTATTAAAATTTTAGGAAAAAAAAACTTGAATGTTTCATTGTCTCTGATCTTGAACATTTCGGAAGGCCGAGTACTGATGTCTGGAATATGGAACGAGGTCTAAATCATTCTCCACGTGCGGCTGCAGGTCTGACAGAGACCCTATAACCTACCAGATGTTTTGAATGTTCGTGACTGCAACGGAATGTCTTGATTTTTTTCATGCCGCTGTGCATGTTGACAAGTTTGAGCGTTCATACCTGCATGCAATGGGCTGCTCAAGTCGCTCATGAAAATCAAGATGTTTTGCAGCCCTTGTGTGGAACACATCTCACGCTCTAGGAAATTGGCACTTGTATTCCATTATGCAGACACTCTGTAACATAGAATTTCATTGAATATTTAAGTTTAGATGGAAAAAATAATGGATGCACAATTTGGGCACGGCGCACTGATTTTCAAACGCTTCTGCCCATTTAAGGAAAATTTCTGGGTGGGGTGACCAATGATTAATTCAGATGTGCTCCAAGCTTATTCTAAGCCAAGGGCGTAGGTTTGCATTGGGACCATAAGGACAATTCCCAAACAATATTTAGAGGAAACAAAGTCCCTATTGATATTTAGCATCCTATTTTGATGCATCTATGAATTTAATCACATATTTCTTTGACAACACCAGTGAATAATTTCAGTAGTCAGGTTTTGTTATAAAAGTAAATAAAAGTAGTAGTAAATAAAAGTCTAACTTACCCATCACTTTCCAACTGTGGATGCACAGTCTCAGTTTTCCAAAACTCCGATGCTCAGTGGCTGGAGAGATAGACGGACCATGTGGTTGCACACATAAGCAAACTCAACTCCCTAGTATCACAAGCAAAAACTCACTCACACAAAGCAGACTCAACTCTAGGAGATTTAGTTGCCTATCCACATCAAGGCATCAACAATCATATGGACCCTGTGGTCACTTATCCGTTCATTGGTTGCTCATGCTCACACAAGCAAACCAATAATAGAAAACTGTTTATTGCACCAGCACCATGCCCTAACCACAACCGTGTTTCGACATCAAGCCGTCCTCAGTGTGTGAAACACGTTTGTGGTTAGGGCATGGTGCTTATTATCAGAACCAGCTAGTGAGTGCAGTTTGGAGATTTGTGAAATCCTGGACCATGGATGTTTTCAAATATAACTTGTAATCAAATCTGTGATCATATTAAATATTTGTTCATCATTTTATTCTCTGAGTCTTAATGGAAGAAATTTTGTGAAGGCATCTGGCCCCAAGGCCTTATGTTTGATATTCCTGGCCTTGACAATGCCACCAAGAAAGAAATAGGCTTATTTCAACACCTACTAAGTAATCGTTGTGAAGTGCTGTGGAAAATGGTTGATCTACTACTGTTTTCACGTAGACTACATGATTTAGCAACTTTAGCAGATGATAAGGAGTAATAGGCTACCAACCATGCAATGATAACCATTACATATATGTGAAATTCATAATTTATTTGAACAAATAATGTAAATAAAATCTGTTCTGTTTATCATGCCTATGGCCAGTAAGCTACTGCAGAATAAAAGGTGTATCCTATTATAAAAAGAGCTCAATTTTCAGACGTTCAGATGAGATCTGAATGTTATGGCCTTTGAAAAGTTCAGCAATAGATGAACCTATCAGCAATACCTATAGATCTTCTAAAGGTCTCCTTCCAAAATAAACCGTTTAAGACTTGATGTTTTTACATTACCATAGGTCAGCCAAAGTTGTACTTCTATGCTCAACTTCAAAATGCTCTCCTGCCCCTGTACTCTGTATTCGCCTGTGATAGAAAACTGCCGGGAAAAACGAGCGAATCGGAAAAGCCGTACAAATGTACGTCAATTTGAACATTAGCTATGCAGTTAACCCGCCCTCAAGAAAACGTTAGGCTGCCTGCAGACAGACCCATTAGAGGGAGCGTAACAGTGTTGTTAGCCAATCAGAGGTGATAAATTTGCATATCATTAATATTCATAAGAATCCTCTCGAGCTATCCCTGCTCTCGTTTTCACCTAACTAAAATAGCTTGAAACAAGACAACCACAGCATATTTTTTGTCGAAACCAACTCTCATGACATTATTTTAGACAAGAGATCACCACAAAATTAATGAAAATACGATGGAATGAGACCTTTAAATGTATTTTAAATAGGTTGGTAAATAAGGTCATCTTATATTTCTAACTGATCGAAAATATAAGTGTAATACATATATGTCAACATTGATCAGCAATATATTCAGTAATTGTTTTTTTTATTTTACATATATTCTTCATCCATCCACTGTGTGTGTATGTGTGTGTGTATATATATATACGGTCCCTACCAAAGCTGTGACCAAACCTACACCCTCGTTCTGAGCAATACTGGTGCACGCTTTCATGTAGTGTAACCCAACAGATCAATAACATTATTTATCAGTCTGGCACTGATCCCCACTTTGAAAGATACGAGCTACCATGATGCATCTTGCTTCACCTAGCTATGCGCAACTTGGATATGGACTTGTGATCAACCTTTGATACAACATTGGCAGTGAAGGGGTAAAAGTTTTTTTTTATTAATAAAGCTCAAATTATTCAGTTTCAACTCATTGAGTTTCAGTAAAGGATTTCAGGAACCCTTTAAAACCTTGTTTATATATTATATAGTTTACATTGATTTAGCCTGTGTCATCACTTCAAGGTCTGTAAAGTCAAATATACAGTACTCACATATACCCATGCAATCATTGAAATTTGAGTGGCACATGAAAGGAAACACGTTTATCTGTTTTGTAATAAATTTAGAAGACCAAAACCACTGGCAATTTACCATTTCAATGTTTATACCACCCCAGAAATAAAGGACAGTCGATCAGAATCAAACAAATACACAAAGATAGATATTAAGCGATAGCACTTTATTTAAACATAACCAATTCTAAGCCACAATACTGAATAACAAGACTCAATGGCTGCAGCATACATTGTAAAAAAATCAATCAGGTTTGAATGCCTTAGTTAATGAAGTTTCACTTGTCCTGGACTTGGAGGTCAATGCAAATCTGAATAATTTTTAGATGTATTTACTTCATCAAATTATAGTTGTCACTTTTTTTTCTCTTTAAAAACACAAATGTAACATTTTGCAACATATAACCATTCACTAGCACACGTTAGGATTTTAACAAGGCAAAGTGCTTTCAGAGATTGCATTGTCACAGAGAATCATGTACGGCTTTGCTCTTTCCCCATTTCTTTTAGGTGGGGCTGGGACTCGGGAAAGGGGATGGGGGGTGGGGAGGGGTTCGGAAGAGGTCCTCTGGTGTAACGGGAGCCCTGCCTAACAGCTGACCTCTGTAGTGGGATGCATCTGGCGATTTAAGGCTGGATACGATAAATGTGTTTCCTTCAGACGAAGCACAGCAGGGACCCTAACTCAGCCGCAATTGAAACCAGAGCCTCTGTCGTTTTGTTGCTTTTGGAGTCACGTTAGTTAAGACGCAGACACATGGACACACCGTCTCCATACAGTCGAGATTTTTTTTTTCCCTACCAACACGACAGCTGTAAACGTGGTTTAACATATGGCTTGATGCACACAAACACGCAATGTACACAAACACGCAACATACACAAACACGCACTGTCAGAACGTGGGAAAGATGACGTCTGCTTACTGAGTAAAGGGTGCTTTCAAGAAGGACTCATTGAAGCGGTTCCGTCTTCAGTAAAAATCCCCCCAAAAAACTGCTGCCCGAGACAATATGTAGGTCTACCGAAAAATTGGCTTAGACATTCCTATCATTGGCTGTGTCTGTAATCCTCTGCACTTATTTATGACAGACACAGTTAGGAAGATGGAGAGAGAATATATTTCTCCATCTTATTTTTTTTTTTTGTTACAGAAATAGGTGGCTATGCGCTTAGCAGACACTCAGGACCTGTACAATATGGAGGTAGGCACAACAGAAAAACGATACTCAGCATCTGTAATACTAATACCATTTTTTTCCCCAACAAAAATTTTCCCAAAATAGCATGAATTTGTTTATTACAAATGAAGCATAAATCCACTAGATGAAAAGCGTGGTCAATTCTGTATTTACTTCTGTCATTGACATTTTGAGGTAATTAGGGTCTCGTATTGAATCTACTACTTTGCTGCTTTGTCCTCTAAGTCTCAATAAACACCATGCTTTCTCTGACACCAATAACCAAACACGCACACACACACTTTACTTTTACTCAAACACGCACCATCCATCCATCCATCAAGTGGCAGTAGCTAAATGCCAGCGTGGGTGGGTAAATGGGTAGAAGGCTTCACATGTGGCATGTTCCATGCTTCATGCCAACGCCTGTAGACTAAAGTCGACTGGTTGAGCTCACCTAGAGACGAGAGATGAGGGAGGACAGAAGGAAAGCTCTAAAGCTCACCCTGCCCCGGCTCCTTCTGGAGAACATGGACAATGTCTGACAACGTCTGATAAAGTGTGTTAAGGCAACCAAGAGCCTTATATTTGAGATCATATTCGAAAGGATTCAAGCGTTCTCTCAAACCAGTGTTGAGATATCTTCTTCAAAGGGTTAAGGTTCACAAATATCTTAAACACCAGAACAGTCTATCAAACTAAATACAAAAGCCCACAAACTTTTAAAGACTAGAAGTACCATGATCTTGCCATCACTACAAGGGAATGTATTTTTTTTTTAAAGGATTGGCTAATTGGAGAGCAGAATCCTTGGGTTTCTGGTTGTGTAAACTAGTCGAGAGTAAAGTATGCCAAGACATGGAAAAATACAAATTTCTTACAAAATATTCAGCGCCACGCATTGAGGACCGACACATCCTCAATCTTCAAATGGGAAATGCTTGAGTACATCACTGACACACACACACACACACACACACAAAGATACGGACATCCTAGTACCAAAAGGTAGTGATTGCAAGGTGTTTTCCCTACGTCCCGCATGAAGGTATCTCACTGCAAGACTTCCATACCAACACATCAGTGTCTACACACAAATCCGCACACACATGAAGCCATGCCATCTGCATCAAACACCTCCCATTTGTGATTATCATAATTCACTTTACTTTGCTGTTAGTTCAAGTTTAGTTTCCAGGTTTAAGGGAAGTAGCAGGCTGCATTTTCATATAAACAACATTAAACTCCCTGCGCTACTCACAGTTGATCAGTCAAATTTCTGGTTAAGCTCAGATTTAATCAAGATAAACCCTGTGTTAAATTAAACAAACATGCCATTCCATGTACATGCAACAATCCACACCTAGAAGAGCTACTCTTGAGAAGATCAACATCTACAACACCCTTCCAGTAAAATGCATAACGTTTCCTTATTGGTGAGTGGATACTTTTTTTTTTAAATGCTACTTACATTCTAAATCACACATTTGTTAACAGCTTTAGATGGTAGGTTATGGTAGCAAATGTTGACAGTTCATTAGTTCTAATAGGACACGTTTTCAAAGCTGTGCACAATCTCAGGGGCAATCTTGGTAACAACACACAGCCTTTTTTCAGTGATATTTGTGCTTTGAACAAGTCAAGGTGCACTCACAAATGGAAATATTGCTTAACTGATGATCTACGATTTTCGTTTTTCTTTTTGGCCATGAATGAGCGTTTCTACACTCTGTTGTTTACCAAATTGGAAACAACCTTGCAAACTAGTCCATACACAAGCCAGAAGACCTGGCATATCATTATGGAAGGTTACTGTGACTACATAACTGACAGGCCAGAATTTGGGGAATTGGTGTCAAGAACTTCCTCTTTGGACTTGTGCTTTTTGAAAAAATCTGTCAACACAAACTCTGCACACAGTTTTGACAATCATGTCCACAGAAGATGCTGTGGTGCCACAAAATGAGCTAGCAGATCAACAAAATGGCTTCCTGTTCCTTGGGATTGATGGAATTGATGAAAGCCTAATGCTACAGGTGGATGGACCCATAATGTGAAACGGGACTACTCGGTACTTTGTAAGGCTTCAGATTGGCTTAAATGGAAGACCATTTAGAGACTGAATAAACAACAGCAAATAAGATACTCCAATTCAATTTAGTAGCTCTTCAGAAATTATGTGATCATCTCTCGTGTAGTAAAACACCACGATTTCCTGTAGAAGTGAATCGCCCGTAAATTACTAATGCATAATCAATATCCTTGGTGAGAAACGTCACTATGCTATACAACCTCTCCGACAATTCAATGGTGTCCAACTCCTCCCAGTGTGCTTACTAACTAAGAACACCACATATGGTGCGGAGCAAGAATGTTCCGTAGAGTATTATGGTCTGAAATGAACCCTAGAAGAAGCTGCACTACCCAGGCAAACTGTTTAAAATGGGTCACACTGATTTCATTATTTCAACTGTACAGCATTGCGCTCACTTCATAGCTCCATCAAGCATTACATGACCCCATAATACATGAGAATTTGCATAAGTTGCCATACAGGACCACAGACATGCCTAGATCTAGTTGGATCCATCTTGGAGAAACTATTTCAAGACCTTCAACCCTGAACTGCAACTGCCCCTCTTTTTCCTCACAAACGATGAGGGCCACTGGAAGATCAAGAGCTCTTGAAGGATCCTGCTGCCGTTAAAAGAACTCAGATGGAGCTCTGACCATACACGACCACAACCTTACCACAAGTCAGGTTCAAGATCCCTCAGCTCTCATGGCTGAAATAATCTCTAGGACTCTGAAGGAAACTGTGGCAAACAGACGCCCGCCAGCCCGCTAACACACACACACACACACACTTATGCACGTACGCACACACACACACACACACACCTCTCAGGTCTTTTGGACGCTAACCAACATTTTTTTAATGGCTTTTCCTCACAATCTCCAATTCCATCCTAAAAACTCAGAGAGGTAACACAGTATTGACCTCTGACCTCCCCTCACTGAGAATAGCCTTAAACATCTACAAAGAACCAGTTACTAAATGAGAGGAGGTCTTCCGTGACACGACTGTGACATTTAACCATTAGGCCAGAGAGCATGAAAGTAACACAGAGGCAACCTCTGGCTAGTGACAGACATCAGTCTACTTTCCATCTGTCAGGAGTTGCTAAGGGAGGAGGCGAGGAAAAGGAAAAGGGAGGGTCATAGGTCATGGGGTCATGCCAAGGTAAGGATCTTCAGATGGACTTGTCACAAAACGGCTCATTCACATGGGTCGGTACATTTAAAATGACAGGTGTACAGCTATCAGAGTCCTGGGACGAGCGGTGGGCCTGCTAGGCCCGTTTACATAGAATCTAGAGGTTGACAAAAAACTTGAAAAAACACTTTTTCTTACGTAGATGCGTTATTATTTTTCTTTTTTTTTTTTTCCATATTTTTTTTTTTTTACATTATCAACATAGACTTTGATATATATTAAACAAGGTTATCCTTTATAACTGCAGCCACTATTGATATGAAACCTGTACACCAATTATCACCAGTAAGGTAACAAAGACATTTTTTTTTCCACTTTACATCGAGGGAATTCACATGGTGTACCCTTAAGTTTAAGGCATGCTTTCTATGGGGGTCAAGGGGGGAAGGTGAAAACATAAAAGATTTTCTATTGCCTTTCACCGATGATTCAAGTAAAGAGGGACACTGGTGTCCTTGGAGGTAAGGCTCAGGGGAGATGTTGCTGCACAGATGCTGACCTGGGACCAGCCTCTCTCCCCTCTATCGCAGTGTGAGCAGTAGAATAGAATGTGACAACTGGTCCACAGTCTGCACTCATCAGGAGCAACTTCTACCAACACCGGAGGTAAATGGGAGGTTTCCCAGTAGACCGAGCTGTGGACAGCATCACTGTAGTTTATATGCCACACGACAGCTAAGATGACTACAATTAAAACCAACCATGAAAGAACAAGAACAACAAAAAAAAAAATATTCCAGCTTTCCAACAAACCCTCTCAATCTTCAAACCAGAACAAAGTTCTGGATGTTAAATAAATCACTGACATATTTTACAAAAAACTAAAACAAAAAAACACAAATACTATTCAATTTCACACAGAGTTGTGATCTTTCACCAACCAAATTCATGAGGGACAACATGAGCGGTCAATCGCCACTCCTGTCAAATACAGATTGGCCTCCTGTACGAGTTCAGATGAACCAGGATCGCAACTAGTACTTAAGTACCCTGACGAAACAAAAAAACAAACAAACAAAACAAAAAAACAACACAAAAAATGCACAAAAATCACTAGTCATGTTTTTGTCGATGTGTTCCTGGTTCCATTTCCCTCCCAACTGATGCTTCAGTGCTCTGCTGGATTCTGCCAAACTGCTACCATCTCTATTCAATTTGTGCAAGTCTTATCATTCCTCTTCTCCCCTCAAACTGGCCAACTGCAATATTGCTTCTTAAAAAAACTCAACTCAAAACATACCTTACGACAAATTAGTCTGACAAAATACACATGATATTGAGATGAGCAGAAGCCAAGAAAAAAAAAAAAAACTTGGGAAATGTAGTCTCACCCATCATTTGAGCCAGTAAGGGATATTATTTTTTTGGGGAAAAAAGGAGTTAAATTTAACCTTCATGAGTGTTATTAACTGGATCTTCTCAAACACGTACTCAACACCTATAACCTAGCTGTCTCACTAATATAACATGTACTATTTTCCTTTTCGTGAGAACAGAACGCGGCTAGTTATTTGCATTTTATGTGAAGGTCTCAGGAGAACAGCACTAGTTAAGGACTTCAGGATTTAAGAAAAAAAAACAACAGATGACCTTTGATGAAAGGCAAATGAAAAGGTGAGAATAACTCTTCCAATCCCTTTTTTCTTCTTTTGTGCCGAACTCCATTTAAGAAATTACGACCAACGGCCAAATTTCTTTGCAACAACCATAAAAAAAAAAAACACTAACAAACTAACAAACAAACAAAAAACAAACGAGAGAGACAAAAGTTGCTACGGCACTTACGGGTCTAGGTAACAGCATGGGGCATCATTAAGGTTGAATGCTTTTTGATATGCTATGAAACATGACACAAAGATGCACACATTCCAAACAAGTACAAAGTCAATGTAGGCTTGTGCCACTCCAACACATGACGGACAGTAGGAGATAACTGTAAGGCAATCGCAGTAGAGAATATGGCTGCCATTTTGTATCAACAACCACTTGAGTTTGGTTGGTTGCTCCACAATGCTGAATGAAGTCCTAAGGCAGGACCGTGTGATCAGTTAGTGCTAGAGAGTACATTGGTGTGACATCTGTGCTGAGAACATAAGGCATACTCCAGAAATAATGCCCCAAAACTGGCTCAAAAAAAAAAATTGAAGACTACATTTCAAACGCCTTTTTCTGCAGATGGAAGCAAAGGTGGAAAACTAAGAAGAGACCCAAAAAAAGTGTGTCAGACGTTCATTAATTAATTCATTCCTTTTCAACGTTTTACCTAGACAGTGCAGTAACGTCAGTTTCACAACCCCTACTTACTCAAAATTTAGACCTTACATTCACTTATAGTTAATTTACTGTACTGTGGCTCAGCAGAGATGTCTAAGTATAGCTATACCTAAGTTGTGTTCATCAAATATCAGTTTTTGTCCTCAGTTTTTTTTTATACATCCTTGCTCTTTTTGGCAACTGGTTAAAGAAAGGCAGTGCAAATAGTTTTTTTTCTGTTTGAAATGGACTTTGTGCTACACAGATGTGCACATACAGGTGCAAGCTTTACTTTCACTGCTACCGAATAGTGATCCCAACAAGAGAAATCATCCCTCTTTATATACCGCTGCTCACACTCACACACACACACACAGCACACCTGCTCACTTGTGAGCTGCCCTCTCACCTCTTTTGCTGAAGAAAAAACTGTAACCCCTACTGTTAATATCTACATAGGTAACATGTATACATAAATACACACATACATATAGATATTTTAAATATACAAAAGTGCGTATTCATTCGATAAGTGCTTTGGGTCTGGGCCGAGCTATGTCCTATACAACGAGCTAACGTTTGACGGCGTTGGGTGGAGTTAGGTTGGGGTTGGGTGGTGGGCCTTCAAATGTTTTGTTTTATATTTAAGCAAACCCACGTTTTCAATTCCTGATCTAATTCACCAAATCTTCGTGCCGGGATTGGGGGTGCGGGAGGGGTTAGGCTGTCACTTCTTCGTACAGCTCTTGACAAGACAAGGTGGTTTATACGAGGGGTAAAATCTCCTCGCTCAGGCCAGCCAATCAATATTCTGCTTGCACTCATCCCACTTTCTAACATAAATGTAGTATGGTAGTCAAATTTTGAGAATCCAACATTTAAAAAAAAATAATAATTATGCGGGTGTTAGGAGCAGGATGTTTCGTTCTTGCTCACTTGCCCACTCTTTAGTTTGAACAAAATGTACAATTTTTAAATAAAAATCCCTTCTCCTATTCATCTGAATTAGATTATAATTAAATGGCTTATTTGTTGATGTGATATCTCCGCACCAGCAACACCCTTGACTGACATCATAGAAAAAGGCCTATGTAAAATGCCACAAAAAGTTCAGGTAGCTTAATACAATCATTTCTTTCAGCATACTAGTACAAATATGAGAATTAGCAATTACACTGGTTTCAGCATTTGCTATTTCTGCATATAGTAAAGGATATTGACTTTTTTTTTCTTAAAGGCTTTAAAATGAAATACCTTGTGGAACATCAGTACTGGCCACATCAGGGTGCAAGATAAGCATTTGCTTTTTCAAAACTTTCCTTTTTTTTTTTTTTTTTTTTTATAAATCCTTTTCCATTTTTTTTTAAATATGATACCTTCTCCTCCATATTTGAATGCACCATAGACCTGACAATTAAATCTCAGTCTGCAATGAACTTGAATTTGATGCATAAATGTATGTTAATATGTGTGTGTGTAATTATATATATATATATATAGATAGATAGATGTAATTACCTGTACCCCATGAACATGTGTGGTATGTCTTATATTCTGTTAAAAGAGAACAATTGTAGGTATTGAAATTCTGTGCAGTGTTGCAATTAACAGTTCTGAAGTTTCAGTCTGAAAGGGATTTTTTAAACAGATAATTTTGCTAAAGTGATGGGAAGCACAGCACAATCCCTTCCCCCCAAAAAAACAGTAAGCACACATACCAAGCAAGAACACACTCGGGGCATGACAGCATGCATATATGCCAGTTTTGAAAAGGGAGACAACTTTGGATGTCAAGTTGGCAAATTATTTGCACAAGTCCCCATAAAAGTGTTACAAATAAAAAAAGCCCTTTATAGACTGATTGTCATTTCAAAATGAAAACCAAATCAAACAAACAAAACACAAGAAAAGAAAAACATAGCCTCCCTATTAAGTTGCGGACACCTTATAATCCTTTGCCACCAATCTTCGCCAATACTCCCCCAGAACTACACAGAAGCTGAACATTTTTTTCTCTGAAAGCAGGGTGAAGTGAATTGTGTTGCCTGATCACCTGGAGTGCAAAAGTCAGTCAATAATACACTTTTTAAACTTAGGCTTCATACATTGCCATTTGCTTCACAACGCAAGCCATAAGGCGGAACCATATGGTGCTCATTCCTGCTTAAAATGGTCTAGTAAAATTGTGCAAAATCAAAAAAATTAAAACCTTAAACGCAAAACACAACAATAGTTTGCTAGTTTGGATTTCACCATGTCTACTGGTAACTACACAAAACACTTAAGGCCAAGGCAGCTGGCACCAACACTCAAGATTTTCTAGAAACAGACAGCACTCTACAAAAAAAAAAAAAAAATCACTACTTTAACTAAAAAAAAAAAGCTTAACTGACTGTTATAGCATTTAATACTTTAACTATGGAACAGATGGCCAGCTGTGCAAAAAAGCATGGAAGATTACACGCCTACACAAAAATGTAGAGGGGAAAAAAAGTCTGGTTTCTTGTTCCACAGCACCAGACAACCTCTACCACAATCATTCAGGAGCACCTTATTGAGAGTCTTATTTAGCTGAGCTAAACAGCTAGACTGGTTGAGGAACTGAAATTGGTCAACCCCAGCCTGTGCAGTACTACTGACAGGTACGGTAAGGCCAGGAGACATGAACAGAAAGAGCAGCAGCTACTAACGCTGCGTGCTACTATTAACCAAACAGAAGAAAACTGGAGCACAATGCAAGTACATTCAGGGAGAGGCAACACCGTTTTAAAGGTCGATATGAGCCAGGTAGAGGATGTGCTCCAAACGCTAGCGAGCTAGCCAGCGAGCGCGACAAGAGATTAGCAAGAACATAAGAGATTATAATCCAGGTCCAAAGGAATCATTAGGGCACAGTGTGAAATGCTGGCAATTGGCTGGATGAGATTACGAGGGAGAGAAAGCAATCACTGTGATGCTCTGCGTGTTGCAGCCCAGGGATGTGAGCCCATCATTTGCTGTTGTTTGCATGTAGCATCTTTTAGCATGTATTGGACTTTGGAGGACTCGGAAGCCCAACGCACATGCTCAGGGAGGAACCTGAACGAACGACTTGGAAAAATATTTGGCGGAGCTCACAAACCCCTGCTTACTGGACAAGTCTACAGTGATGCTGTAAATGAGGTCATTATGTTGTAGTTTATATGTTTTTAAAGCTTCAAGTGCATTGGACCTGTAGATGCATTCGAGTTCTTAATATTACTATTCCTTTGTTTTTGGTGAACAATGATTTGGTGGCAGTTGAGTACATATAGCATGCAGAAATGATATGTAATCTTCATAGCAGGTGATGGGCAACATTTAATACCAGGCAAAGGTAATGGAGTTCATTGCATTCTGTGTGTGTCTGAGGGAGTGAACCATCACACAAAACATGTAACACCTTTGGTGGTAGCTTTCCTCAAACAGTGCATATTCTAACAAGAGTATAAATGTTTTAGCCTGAACCGAATAACTGTCATTTTCTCGAAAAACAACTGCTTTCTCGGCAGAAGTGTTAACTAAAGTAAGTTGGAGAAGTATTAGCATCATCCAAATCCTTGCAGGATCAAGTGTAATGTGAGGTAAGACATTTTGAAGGCTCACTGAGTATTGCTCTTAAATAAGGACAAAGGAGAAAACTAAACAAAACAAAAGTAAGACCCGCTTTTAAATACCATAATACAATCTACCAAAAACAAAGGCAATTATATATTTTAGCAGCTATATTGAATTTTTTGTAAGTCCTTGACACCCTATTGTGCAAACATTAACTTAGTCACATAATGGATCCTCCAGACAGTTGTGTGTACAGGAGACAAATGGGGGGGGGGGGGGGAAAACTGAGTCCTGCTTTGGTATGGGTGCTTGTCGTTTTTTGTTTTTACCTTAAGAATTACAAAAATTGCATTGCATTGAAAGGAAAGCATTTAGTTTTTTCTTATACGCCTAGAATTGTTCTCTTTTTAAAGTCTCAAAAAAAAAATTAAAAAAAAAAAAAAAAAATACAAATATATTGTTCCACGTAATTTGGAGAGGGGTGCGGGATCAAAGTGGTGTGTATGCATAACTGAAAGGGGTACTCAGGTGGCCCAGGGGGTTCTCCCACAGTAGAACTAGCTATGTCAGCATCATTAGCTGTTTGTGAAATTTAGGCACAGCACTGTAAGACATCTGGACATTTCCAGACAGAGAAGCCCAAAGAGATGGCCATATTTTTCTTGCACTCAAATCGCACATAGCCTACATATTTTTCCTTCATCGTCCACCTCCGTGAGTGGAAAGGCTGACAACTCCTTCATTAATCGCTGTGTGGCAGGGGACCAGTGCAGACAACCCATAAATGCTTGCCTTGGTCATCTTTCCTCTCTTTAATTAGTAACCCCCCCCCCTCCCCCCCCCCCCCACCCAAATACCAAGCTAAACCTGGTTTTAAAAAACAAACTGCATGGACATAATTAAAGAAGGAAGTGGGGATGTGAAAAACAAAAACAAAACAAATAAACAAAAAAAAAAAACTATAAAAATAATTAAAAAACAAAACAATGTGTGATTGAGTAATGTGAGTGTGCAGTAATATGTGAATCAAACCGGAAAGACTGGGTATGTCGTCTGGTTTATCTGCAAAAGAACTGGTCCCCTGCCCCCCATTTCAATCCTGTGGACGTGCAGTCAAACCTGTCAGTTCCTCTCCCCCTTCCTAATCGTGGAGTTGGCCGACACTGTTTCACATCTCGTCGTTTCAGATCCCAATAGGAATGGTGGGATTGTGTTTCCTATTTTGTCTGGGAGGAACTCCCATCGGGGAAAAGGGTGCAGGGCCAAGCAATGAGGTGTAGACAGAGTTGGGGCGGGTGACAGGAACAGGAGTAGAGATTTTGACTGACGCGTTTGCATAAAGGTTTGACTGCACCCATCAGGTTATCCCCACAAACAAACACACACACGTGCACGTACTAGGGCCAGACACAAACACACACACACACTAATTAGTATATTCCTGTGTGTCTACAGAGTAAAGTGAGGGGGTTAGTTGCTGGGTGGATGTGGTCGTCAAGGTGAGGGTGATGGGCTATGGGGCTGAGGGGTGTTGGGGGCATGAATGAGACTTCCTATGTGATGAAGCACGCGCGTGTGTGTGTGTGCTTGTGTTTTGAGAGCCTGTGTGTGTGTGTTTACTTGCATGTGTATATGTGTCTATGGAATTGCACGCGTGTGTCTCACTCGGTGAGGCAGCTGTCCTTGGCGTAGCCGTGGCGCAGGCTGCCGTTGGCAAGCGGTCGGTGGGCGGCGGCGATGCCACAGTGCTTGAGGAGGTTGAGACCGTAGTGGTGGCCGCCGCTGGGCTCTTTGGGGGGGGAAAGGCTTCATGGTGGACAGGATCAGAGCCAGGCAGTCGGCCACGTCCTTGTTGGGGGCGCATGCCAGTGCTGGGGTGTGGCCTAGGAGAGTGAGGACACACACACACAAACATAAAAGACACAAACATAAATCTCAAAATGGGATAAGTAAAGTAAAAAATCTCAATGTCTGTGTTTGTGACTGTGCTTACCTTCTTCATCCACTGCCAGTACAGTGGCTCCACGACTCAGCAGCACCTCCACCACTGTGGCAAGACCGTTGCGAGCAGCTATATGAAGGGGCCTAAAGAGAGAGGGGGAAAGAGGGAGAGAAGATAGATGGGAGGGAGGGAGGGAAGGAAGGAGATGGAATGAAGGAAAGAGGGATAGACAGGGAATGAGGGACGGGGAGAGAGGAAATGAGAGAGGGAGGGAGAGAGAGAGATGAATAGTTACCGGTGGACACCAGCTGATCAGAAACTAGGCTGGGTAACATGAAGGCCCATGAGGTAGTAAAATTAGCTACAGGAAGGAATGATGGCAGACCAGAAATGTACACTAGGCAACCATTTCTTGACTCAGCCAACACATTACTTTCAATATCTACCCTGTTTGGTGATGTGCCACTTTTACTGTGATAAGCTAATTGTGTGGAGCTCTTAAAAAATGTATGTTTGTTAATATAAAAATGCTGCAAAGTGTTAGTGGATTAGATTTGTGTACAACAAGTGTGCTGAAATGGCCACCCAGACCGCACCTCCTCTTAACTCACAGAACACACACAGACCAATTACTTGATTTTGCCTCACTCTACACCCGTCTCTTTTGTATGCACAACAGACAACACCGTAATTTCTCTACATTTTTTTTACACCGTTAAAAAAGTAGTGTGTGACAATAAAAATCCTTAAGTAGGAGGAGACATCTAAGCTTTAAAAAGAGAGTGAAAGGAAGAATGGGTCTCACATCTGTAGTGCGTTATTGGTGGCATTGATGAGGGAGGGGTCGTCTATCTCAGCCAGGATCAGCAGAGCACACATCTCATGACCCTATGGGACGGTGCGTGTACGCACGCACACACACACACACACACACACACACACACACACACACACACACACAAACATGCATGCATGCATTTAATGTCAAACATCCGAACTAAACCAACATGCAGACATATGTGTACAGTTCATATTGTAATCACCTAAATATCAAGACATGGTAGCATATCTTTTAACACAGAGTAGAAAACACTGTAGATTTTCTGTAAACTGATACTCAGGAAGGTCCGGGGGTCATTTTCGATAGTTCTACAATAAAGCATGTTGCACATCGACTAACGTGGTATATTCTGCAAGATTTCTATTGCGAGGGTTGGGATGTAATAGCAGATGCAGTGTGTTTTACAAGGACTAATGTGATATATTCTACAAGATGGATGTTTGGGATAGTATTGTATGTTTGTGTGTGTGTGTGGTTGGCGGTACCTTGCTGCAGGCCAGATGAAGCGCAGTATTGTTGTTGATGTCAAGCAGAGTAAGGTCTGCTTTGGCCTGGTGAAGCAGAATCTCTGAGGGGCACACACACACAAAAACAGCACTGTCAACCCGGCGGACTACAGAAAGAACACACACTTTCAACAGCTCGACAGAGAAACAACCCAAGACCATAATAATCAATTTTATCATTAATGACAGGAACAGCAAGAACAGAACGAACTAAAACATGTCATGTCATGTGTTAGACAGTTGAGCAGGGCCTAACTGAAACAAAGTCATAACCTGCGTATGGCTATGAGAATAATAATGCATATATTCTAATTCCAATACTCTCAACGCACCGACGTGCGAAGTGTGCCCGTTGTCGGCGGCGACCATGAGCGGCGAGTGGCCGGCCTGATCTACGGCGTTGACCTCTGACCCCTGGACCAAGACCAGCTGCAGACCGGCGGCGCTCTCAGCATGCGCCGCCGCATGCAATGGAGTTCTGCACACACAAGGAGAGGAGACAGGTGAGGCACACCACCCAAACGACTGGGAGCATTTCAAGGCAAGGTTTCTATCAGGACATTTATATTCATATTTCTGTTAAAAGACGACGTCTGGTAAGATTCAACCCATATCTGTCCGTCTGTAGATGAAGAACCAGGAAACACAGGCTGAATAGCATAGAGCCAGCTAACATCAACTGAATAGGGCAGGGAAAATGTCTCTTCTTTTTTAACAGGGCTATAGAATTATTCACAACAACATTAACAACACAATACTACTAATACCACTTTTGGACATGTTTGCCCTCACCTTCCTTTAGCGTCTTTAAGGTTAACCAGCTGTGTTCCCAAAGTTTCCACCAGCAGTTCAGCAGCACCATCATGGCCATTGATTCTGCACACACACACACACACACATCAGAATCCCTCCACACAATAATTTTCCCATTGTATTTCCCATGCTTTTGACTTCCACACAGTGTGGAATGATTTCCACACAGGTCAAGGTGGCAGGAGATACTCACAGAGCACAGTGCAAAGGGCTGAAGGGGTTGCCCTCCTGGATACTAAACGGTTTGTGTTCAAGTAAAACTTCCAAACAGTCCTCATGCCCTGAACAAAGACAGACGCAGAAAGACAAGTTCATTACAAACAAATAGCCTGGCCTGAGACAGACATGTGGCTCGTACCAAAGCAACAGGAGCCTGTCACTTCTACCCCCCTTGCAGTTTCTTGTATGTAACTTGATTGTTTATACTCCTTTGTATGTCGCTTTGGATAAAAGCGTCTGCTAAATGCATTAATGCAAATGTAATTGCAGGTGGTGGTAAATGTAAATGTGTGCTACTATAAATGTAAATGTAAATCGTAAATGTAGGTATACGTACGGAGGTAAATGTAAATGTAAATGAAAGGCACATGTAAATGTTAATATAAAAGTGAAGCAAATGTAAATGTGAATGGTGGTAAACATAAATGGATGTAAATGTAAATGTGAATGTAAAGGGGGGTCTCCTGTGTAGACTTCTTTCTGATCCCTGATTCTGCCTGAAGACTTTTTTGACTCAATCCAAATTTTTTGTACCACAATGTAAAAGCATGTAAATGTACCGGTAGGTAAATGAAAATGTGATTGTAAATGTAAATGTAAGTAAATGCATGAATGTATGAATGTAAATGAAGGTAAATCTAGGTAAATGTAATATGTAAAAGGAGGTAAATGTAAATGTAAGGAGTTGTCCTGTGTGCGCTGACCGTTGTAGGCGGCCCAGTGTGCGGGCGTGTATCCGCTGTAGTCGAGCAGCGAGTCGAGCGGGTCTGCGAGCAGCACGGCGGCCAGCAGGAGGCCCAACAGCTCGCGGTGGCCACGGGACGCTGAGAGGTGCAGGGGGGTGCGTCCCCGAACGTCACGACACAGCGGCGTCGCCCCGTGCTCCAGCAACGCACACACACACTCCTCAGAGCCCACCGCCGCCTGCGTAGGTAGGAGGGGAAAGACGCAGAGGTCAAAGGTCACTCCAGTATTCCCACGGCAATGCTATAAAGGGCATGCCGGGACAGAGCCCAAGCAAGGTTGTGTGACCATGACATTCTAGAATAGAATATATATATATATATATATATATACACACACATACACACACACACACACACACATACACAAAATCCACATTACATTGACCTGTCATAATGGGATAAACCACACATACAAAGATCGTTTGGAACATAAGATAAAGCATTCTAGGTGTCAGTGTAATCAAATAGATACATTTCCAGTCTCCTCATTACAGACGTCATAGACGTTATAACATTAACAAATTCTTTTAATAAGAAGTTAGGCAATATAAACATAATTTTGTGTGTTGTTTTTTTTAACATTGCTTATGTGTGATACCAATAACTCATATTTTTAGACACGGGATAAATAATTACATCAGTTAATCTAGCTAGCTATCTAGCTAACGTTAGCATGGCAAATCAGCAGTTTTTAACACACTAAGCCCCTTTCACAGGTTGTCTAAAATGCAATAAAGTGGCTGACATCAAAATTTTGATGATTGCTTCTGTCTCGGCTATTTGGGAAATGTATGGCATGTGTTGTTTCTATCCTTAAAACACTGGTTTTAAAAAAGTGCTACTCACCAAGTGGTTAGTGGTGCTCCATGATGTTCCAAAACATGTATCGTAGCGAAATAAAGTTTCCGTCATGTTTTATTTGGCACTTTGTTTATATGAAGGAGCAAATAGATCCCTATGGGACTTACAAAATGGCAAATAAAACATGACAGAAACTGTATTTTGTTACGACACTTGGGTTGGAACATCAAACGCCACTAATCACTCCATGAGTAGCATTTTTTTTTTAAACCAGTGTTTAAAGGATAGAAACAACAAATGCCCATTGCTAGCCATTTTAAAGGCAGGCAGAGGCGATTCTATATTTCCCAAATAGCCGAGACAGGAGCAATCATCAAGATTTTGGTGTCAACCACTTTATGTCATTTTAGACATCCTGTGAAAGGGGCTCAATGTGTTAAAAACCGAACTATCCCTTTAAAGCCTGTATGTGTAGGATTTATCTTCTATTTATCTTCGTGTTTTATTAAAAATGTATTTTTTATTTTAAAAATATAATGTAAAACGATGGTAATTACCTCCATGAATAAATTGTAGTGTTCCCGTAAACTTTGTAATTTCCATTTATATATAGATGTGGCTGGGTACCAAATAAGAATATCCATTTTGCGCCGCCATTTTCAAAATGAGGACCATAGGAAATGAGGACCGTGGGAAGGGGAGGGCTAATAAATTTTATTCAAACATATGCAGTATACCACTTCGCCGATAGATGGGAGAAATTCTCATACAAAAAAAATAAAACTTACACATAGTAGGTTTAAAGCCTCTATGTGTAGGATCGTATCAGAATTCCCCATCTATCGGCGAAGTGGTATACTGTATACGTTTGAATAAAATGTATTAGCCCTCCCCTTCCCACAATCCTAATTTCTTGCTACAGAGGCCGAACGCTCGCTCGCTCGCTCTTATCTCAGTTTCTGCTACTCAGTCTCTGAGCGGAAACGCGAAAGACGGAGCTGAATATACGATACTGCTCTCCCCTACAAGAACCCGTACTTTTGAAAATGGCGGCGCAAAATGGATATTCTTCTTTGGTCCCCAGCCATATCTATATATAAATGGAAATTACCAAGTTTACCGGAACACTACAATTTATTCATGGAGGTAATTACCATCGTTTTACATTATATTTTTAAAATAAAAAATGTATTTTTAATAAAAGACGAAGATAAATAGAAGATAAATCCTACACATAGAGGCTTTAAGGATTTTGGTTAAACTTGAATATTGTTGTGAACAAATTTGAGATGCAAATGCTCATTTTAGCTGACATCAGTAATGTTGTCTAACAAGGTAGATTTTATTGAGACTGTTATTTAGTAATCTTAAAGCTCTTAAAGCTCATAGCATGGCAATTGATTCCTTTTTTGTTGGTTAGCAACTAGACAGTAATACATATTTCTGGCTGTATAGGCTGAAATAAAGTTTGTTCCCTTCTATTCCGTTAACCTAGAAAATATATTTTTAAAGGTGCTCTAAGCGATGTGACGCGTTTTTAGGACTAAAACATGTGTTGTTACATACAGCAAACATCTCCTCACAATCTGCTAGCTGCCTGTCCCCTGAACACACTGTAAAAAACGCAGTCTCTGTAGACAGCCCAGGCTCCACAAACGGCAACAAAAACACAGTGGGCAAACCTACCATAACAAACGAAAACGAAACATAACAGTGTTCCAGCCAATAAACGACAAAAAGGAAATGCACGTTCATGAGTCTTTCAGGAAGCATGGGAAGGAGGGGGAGGAATGAGTTATCCTCCGTTTTGTTTGACAATACAAACGTCAACAAGAAGTGACATGAAACACCATCGCTTAGAGCGCCTTTAAGCCAGTATTGATCACATTTACCTGCCCGTGGTGACAAGGGGTATAAAAAGTTCTAAAGACTCAGTTTAAATAAGGGAAATTAATGTATTGGTGGAAATAGAGTGAATTCCTACAAATTACCTATTAAATTTAACAGGGTCCCTTTTACTATCCGTCTCTTAAAAACACTATGAACACATTGATACAGGAAGAATCTCCTTATGATTCGTCTCACTTCATCAACCATCTCTGACACATACACATACAAAGACAACACCTACATGTCCTGTTGTCGGACCATGACATACTGGATAGAATCTTAGGCTGTAAATATATAACAGACACTATCCACATTACATGGAACTGTCACAATGGGATCACTCACACACACACACACACACACACACACACACACACTTACAGCTCGGTGCAGTGCTGTGCGGCTCCACTTGTCACCGATGTCCGGACTAGCTCCTCTCTCCAGCAGCAGGTGTACTGAGTCAGGGTGACAGCCAAGCGCCGCCAACATCAGAGGTGTCCTGAGTAAACACACACACACACACACACACACACACACACACACACACACAAATAAACACCCCATAAACACCAGCACTTTGCCTCCTAAATCAGGGCCACAGGGTGAATAAAGATTTGCTGCAGACAGTTAAGATGAGGTTGTAGGAAAACTGTTCTTGAAAGACAATACAATAGTCAATCAGCCAATATCCCTATTCCTCCTACCAGCAGCAACTGAGGGGCTTGAAAGATTGGGCTAAAGTGACCAGTACTCTGGGCTTGTCCTTCTAGGAGCATTGAGCCCTGTCCCGCCCAGCTTTGCCGAGCTGCGGGACGTCCCGCCCAGTCTGCATTGTTTATGGGGCTGCTGTCCATCTGTCTGTCTGTCTGTTCCGCACCTGCAGCTGGAGCTGTGCCCTGGCCGTGCTGGTTAAGGGCTGATTTGTGAGGCCTTTTAAAAAGAGGCCTTCCTTTCTGCTCTGGCTCTCTCTCTTGCTCGTCCCTGCGGCTGGCGGCAGCCTCTCTCATTCGCCTTTATTCACTTACACCACATTCCATTCTATACTGATACACACTACACATTTCGTTAATTATCATAGTTACTGATACATCATCCTTTTGTTTAATAGACATATTTTTGTTAACACAGTAATCGGTGTGGTCTCCCATCAATGTCATTACCGCTGTATGAGCCAAGTGGTCTTGACAGCCCGCATTGGCAAAAGTGACCAGTTACTGTGGCCACTGTGCGTTACAGTGACCAGTAGTCTGGACTTGTCCTCTTAGGACCATGAGGCCTCGTTTGCAAAAGCACTAAAGAAGAAAGGACTTACTGTCCTTTGGCGTCTGTGACGTCAATGATGTCAGCAGGGTTGGCCCGGTTGACCAGCATCAGTAGGCAGTCAGCATGACCGGTGGCCGCTAGAGACAAACAGAACGAAGAATAACGAGACACACATTAATTAAGGTTATGTAAACAAATTATATACTGACATTTAGTACATACTGATGCGGAAAGACATCTGAATAGATATTGTCTTGAGACATGACGATTGTATACAACATATATACATACAAAAACACACACACAAACTCACACACACACACACAAACTCAAAAGGACAAAGAGTGATTGCATCAGTTTATTCAGGTGGTGAGAGAGGACAGAAGTCACACGGAACCTCCCTTCACTCACACACACACACACACACACACACTCTAATGCCTTCAGTTCCTTTAGGTGATGAGAGAGGGTCACATGGGTCTTCCCCACAACCACACCCACCTGCCACATGCAGAGGGGTCCACTTGCGTCCGCGGTCCTTAAGCAGGGCTGAGGCTCCGTGGGCCAGCAGCACCTCCAGGCAGGGGGCATGACCTCTGAGGGCGGCCAGGTAGAGCGCCGAGCGCCCCAGAGAGTCCCGCACATCCAGACTCACCAGCGTCTCCGCCAGCACCCACAGGGCTTCACAGTGACCATAATACGCCTGCAGATGGACACACACACATACACACACACACACGACACGCACACCCACGTGCACACAAACATGCACACACATTAAGGGTTAGTAAGTTACACGGATTTGCATACCCATATGATACCAGAGTAAACAAGACAGTGTTACAGAAGTGGCTCATACTCACAGATAAGTGCAAAGGGCTGACCGGGACACTACTCTCCACATCTCCCAAACAGTTGAAAGACATCTCTAACAGCTGAAGCAGGGAGACAAACAGAGGTTCATTAAACAGATTTAAACTAGGGCTGTCAAAATTAACGTGTTAACGCGGATTAATATATCATGGATAATCGGATTAAATTTTTTAACGCAATTAACCCATCTGCAGTCAGTGTTGGGGAGTAACGGAATACATGTACCGATTTAGAATACTGAGAATTCTAGAATACTTTAGAATTCTGAGTAACTATTCTGTTATTCTGTCAGTTACCGTTTAAATAGATGAGAATCAGAATAGTTACTTTGCTGAAATAAATGGATTACACAGCGGTATTTTCCTTTTTCATATCTGAGACTATCCCCTGGCTAATTCCAAATATTGCCGGGGTTCCAGGTGAGATGGTGCATAGGCTACGTTGACTGGTGGCATGCTAATTTCACTGAACATTTAAGGCCCTGACCTAGACCAAGGGTATAGGTTTGCAAGTCCCGAGCACTATTTTGGGAAGACAAAATAGTCCCTACCATTATTTAGCATCATATTTTGATACATCACTAATATGAATTTAATCACATATTATTTCATAACACAACCAAATCATTTCAGTAGTCACGTTTTGATTTTTTGACGTTCAAGTGCAGTCCGTATTCCAGAGCTGGAGCAAACCTTGGCATCATGGGAATGTCAAGGCAGAAGCAGAACGGAGTAAATGGAGTGTTTGTATTGTTGAAAGTTGGACATTTGTTGGCAGGTGACCAAAGTTAAATTCGCCAAACTGTCAGATCTTAAAATCTAATGCAGATTCAACTAACACAGATGCTAGCATGAATGATTACGTTTACATAGCGGTAAGACACGTTTTTATTACGAAGCCGCCTGCTCCAATTATCTATTCATGGTTTAATGGGGTTATGCAGTGATATGTCCATGTTTCGAGTTAAGTTCACCATCATCATCAAAAGCTCTGTTCTTTCTGTGTGTCAGGAGCTGTAGTGGCACGCGTGCCCCCATGGATGAAAAAATACTATTATGCTATGGCCGTTTTTAATCCTGTGTCACTGCTGTTACTTTGGTATTCAATATCATTAGCTGAGTTTTTTGCCGTGTTGATAGCCTAGACAATGCCACCAAAAAAATAAAATAGGCCTACGGAGTTAAGTATGGCCCAGTCTATGGCCCTGCCTCTTCGCAATATCTTGCACGACACGCTTATATGTTGATCCCAATGCGCCACGAGACGTCCATAAATCACACATAAAGTCAAGTCTTAAGTTAACATCACAGAAAAATACACGCTCGTGTTAACTAGTGTGATCACAATTGAATGAAAAATGAAATATAAGCAAGCACAGCTGAATGTCATACAGATATTAGACGCATTAGGTCCATAGCAGGTAGATTTAGACTGAACAGCCAATTGGTAGAGAGAAACAAACAATCTTCAGGATGTTCAATAAACATGCTAAGTGCATATATTCTTCCATTTTTCTTTAGTCTTTTTTTTGATGCAAAATTTAATGTGATTAATATATATTAAAAATGAAGGACATTTAATCGAGATTAATCGAAATTAAACTACAGCAACCCTGTGATTACCGTATTTTGACGCATATAACGTGCGTGCTATACACGTTTTTGCAAACCGCGCACTACTCCTACGCGGTATATCCGTGAGCGTGCTATGTACGTTTTTGTTTACACAGCCGATGCCACCTCTTAAAATTTTTACAAGAACACGTTCTATGGGTAGATATAACACGGTGAAAACATATCTTGGCGGGGGCTACTTGATTTAAATTACCGGTAAGTGCATAGGATTGATCCAATCCATCATAGCTTTAGAAGAAGCTCTGAAGTGATTTTCGACTGGAACTGTATCCAGGGTTCTTGCAAGTTTCAGTTAGTTAAATTTAAGACCTTTTTAAGACCTTCTTAGACCATTATGTTAGAAAATTAAGACCAACACAACACATTGATCGAAACATTCATATGATCCCAGATATTCTCAAAACATTTCATTTTTACTGATGAACAAGCTGGCAAGCTGGTGTTTATCAGCTTTGGCATGGGACTCCAGTGCCTTTACACCCAATGTCGCTAACTGTAGATTCTTCTTGCATATTTTGAAGCGAGCTTCATGTTTATTGTCGGGGACAGCTTGTAACCAGCTGCAAAACTTTCTGATATCGAGCCAGGTCTCGTTAAATATACACTTGCCCATGTTCTTATCAACGGTCTCTGAAAACTCTCAGATTTTTTCAACGAACAATGCTTAAATGAACGTAGGAAATAATTTTAAGACTTGAGTCAATTAAATTTAAGACCTAGACTTTTTAAGGCCTTAAATTTCACTTTTTGCATTTTAGACTTTTTAAGACCCCGCGGGAACCCTGTGTATCGCACTTCTTTGTTATGTCATCATCATCGTGGGAATGAGATTCCATGTTGAAACAAAGAATATGTATTACAAATGAGCCCGCGAGTTAGAGAGTAAGGGCGTACTCACACTAGGTACAGTTTACCCGCTTCGTGCCGGAGTACGGTTGTCTATGGTTCTTGGTCTGCACTCACACTGCACATATCGAACTGTACCCAGGCACGGTTGAGTTGCCGTGTTCTGAAATCTTTACATTTAGCGTGTTTCTGTTACTATAACACCGCCCACTCCAAATATTCTCGGAGATGAAATGGAACGTTACTTTGTTTATTCCCTCATAAGTGATTCTCCGTGCTCGGGTACGCTTACGATCACACTACATGCGTACCGTGCCCGAGTCCAGCTGAACCGTACCTGAGTCCATCTCTCACAAGCGCACTAGCGTATCGTACCCGGGTACGGTACGAAGCACTCACACTGGTCAAACGAACCGGACTTCAGAGGTGAAGTGTACTCGGGTACGGTACGGATTGCCTAGTACAGGAATCACATGTTCATTGATTGGTTGATTGAATAAATAAAAAAATTTGGTGAGTTTTAATTTTGGCTTTCTAAAATTCTTCATTACTAGATTAAAATGTTGAACGTGGGGGGAGTTTTTAGTTAAATGGGCAGCATGCGCGGTATGTGCAGGCACGCTACGCAGATTTTTTTTTTACATAATTGCTTTGTCCCCGCAATCTGTATCCATGTGGGTGTCATACATGTGTTATATAGCGTTATATACTTGAAAATACGGTAATCTGACTAAAATTTTAATCGATTACCAGCACTAATATAAACACATCAACAAACACACACAGGCCAGTCTACCGTGTGTTCAAGAGAGAAGCACTTAGTAGCACTGATGTGTGTGTGTGTGTGTTGTGTGTGAGTGTACTGTGTGTGTGTGTGTGTGTGTGTGTGTGTGTGTGTGTGTGTGTGACCCCCCATACACACACACGTAGCCTTGCTCACTCACCAACTCTAGATTCTGCTTGTTTCCGTAGGCAGCTGCATAGTGGACTGGGCTGTAGCCTTTACTGTTCCGCAGGGATGGATCTGCTCCATTGTCTAGCAGGTACTCCAGACAGCTGCAAAACACAACACAAACACACACGACCATTACAGCATACTCCATATTACCCATGGCCAGCCGATATAAATACGTCCACACAAACCCATGTTATTCAAAGTCAAAGTCAGTTATTAGAACCAAATGATCTCTAATTGCTAATGGTTGCTAAGGGTTTCTGATGGTTGCCAAGGGAGACACTCACAGCAGGCCTTCTTTGTCCCTCTCTTCACTCTGGTGGTCAGCAGAGTAATGACGATCCACTCTGAAAAAAAATCACAAGACACTCGTCGAGTAATGCAATAGAGACGTAGATCAAGTATCACACATACATTGACACACTCTCACTCTCTCACAAAAACCTATTGTATACTTCTTTCCCCACCTCCCCAACATCACCAGCCCTGGGTAGCATTTCCTAACATTATTCAACACTGATTCACAGTATTTAACATTCTTCAACAATCAATAATTTTAGTTTAATTTCAACTTCAAATTCTGAAATTTGCCCACTGAAAACGCCATTATACAACCCTTAGTTGGGTACCGTCTGCAATGCCTTCCCGGGCTACCAGGGGGGATGGTTTTAGAGCAGGAGCCATATTACTATATTATTATTATCTTGAATTCGTCCTCTCTCAACTTTATAATTAAGAAAGGATTTTTTCGAGTTTGGTATTTATTAGTTTGGTATTAAGCAAATATTAACTGAAGTTGGAATCTTATCTTATCTTGAGTTAGGAATCCTAAATCAGCAATCTAACATCGATGATCAACTTGTATGTCTGTTACCTAGCAGCCAACTAGCATAATGTTGCGATCATCCAGAGCCGTGGAAAGAGTTTTCTGTTCTGTTCTGACGGTATCCTCCTTTGCTGCAAACGTGGGACACTAGCAACTTCGCATTTAATCTGGGCTTTAATTGGTAATGAAGACCCACACACCAGAGTAAACAATACCAACTTATACACGTTTTATTTTCAAATGGTAATATATTGTTTGGGTCTGCTAATAGCCGTTTAACAAATAGGCTCCTCCAGTTACGATTTGATTGTTGCAACAAATACTTGTCAAACTGTGTCACTATTGCTAATACTAGCCTTGGCTTGCAGAAATTACATGTAGCCAAACAGTTAAGACAGCCCAAGGCTTATCCTCAAGTTAGGAACGTTTTTTTTTTTTTTTTTTAAAAGGTTTTTCAGGTTAGGATCCTTCTGTAATACGCTTTTCTTAACTTCAGTTAGGATAGGAAAATTGACATTGGAACTGTTGTTCTGTAATGGCCGTTTTCCTAAATAAGATCCTAAAATGCCAATACCATGGTTACCAGACAGTTAAGATAAGATTTTCAAGTTAGGAAGTTTCTGTAATACAGCCCCAGGAGTGGAACTTTTTGACTCATAGGCCACAATCGGATGATGTAGGCTAGTGTTTGTGTGAAGTAATATAATTGACATGTAAAGGCCATTTTATTCCACAGATTTGGCCTATAATAGGTATTTTCTTAAAAAAATGCATTTAACAACAGCAGTACAAAAAAGTCACAACAGGGAACATGCTAAATGAATAAGATGTGGTGTAATAATATCATTTAGACAGGTTTGGTGGGCCTGATTACAAAAGACCAACGAAATAAATAATATCATTTGAAATTTGCCCATGTCTGCTTTAGACAGACAGGGCTGTTAGGGCTGGAGCATGAGGGTTAAACGTGTCAAGTGGGACTCTGTGCGACTATGTGTGCATGGTACCTGCGGAAGGTCTGAGACGCAGCAGCAAAGTGCAGAGGGGAACAGCCTTTCAGGTCCAGCTCATTGACCTCCGCCCCCGCACTCACCAGCGCCGCCACACACTGGTAGTTGCCATTAGCAGCCGCATAGTGCAAAGGAGCCCTGGGGTGGGGTGGGGTGGGGTGGTGGCATTGGGAAGAGAAAGGAGATCGCTTGCTTTACTGAACTTCCAAAGCACATTGATTCAACCACACACTGACCATTTCGCATGTAACTTATTTATTTACAACGTTTCGGTCTTAGACCTTCATCAGGTAAATTTTACACATTCACCTCAACCCGGTTATAATAGTAATGGCTCAAGTCTTACCTTCCCAATTTGTCCTTTTTACTCAAGTCAGCGCCACTGCTCAACAGCAAATTAAGACATTCAACGTTCCTGTCAAGAAAAGAGCAACGTTATTGCACCACAAAGTCTCATCTATGTCTGTATCCAGTCTTATTACAGTTGTGCAACATGAACTGGCTTCTTGAGATTAAAAATGAGATTGACAGTAATCCTAACACCACATTCCATTCATATTCTTGAGTCTATGTGGAAATGTGCGCATGCCTGAGGAGTGAAAAGGTCAGGGGTGAAGTGCGAGTGAGTGCTGTGGTAAGAGCATCACGCTACGGGGCTATAACGCCCACGAGAGGTTAGAGCTGAATGCCTCGAATGGTTGCCCACAGTGGGAATTAAGGAGTGAAAGTTACAGTACAGAGCTGTGCAGAGATGCATACTAGTATATGTACCCATACATAAAATATACTGCAATATTATTTGGGGATAAGGCAGACATATATACTACATGTACACATAGACATTGGGAGCAGTGCAGACGTGTACTTGTGCTACATGTACACAAATAGGGGACAGGGAAAGTGTATTCTTGAACTACTTGCATAAAAATAGGGACAAGGCAGATGTATATTTGTACTACATGTACGCATAGATACAGGGTGCAGTACAGAGACGTACTTGTACTACATGCACAAATTATTGCAACGAGTTGTCACATACTGTACACACATATCAATGCACGCTACCTCTCCTGATTTGATTCACTAACTAACTCTCACTGGAAATGAATGGAAGCTGTTTTTAGACATATTCCCGGGCCGCTGTGTGGTGAAGGGTGAGAGCCAAGGGGTGTTCCTTACCCCCCAGACGCTGCAGCATGTAGACAGGTCCTCCCCAGGCTGTCTGGGGTGTTAATGTCAAACCCCGCCGACAGCACATGCTCGTTGCTGAGCGACGACACAATGCTGTACAGCTGACCTGCTCGCCAAGGCATCGGAGAAACAACAAGAACACAAGACATTCTATTAGCTTAGGCTTTCAATGACTCATCTTCAACACAAACACATTTCAACAGCAACTGAATCTTTTATACATACATTTTCAATGTAACTGCACTGTGTTAAATTCTTAATGTAAATAAATATTCACAATTTTAGTAATGCATCAATTAGTTAGTTTATACTTTTTGCATCATTAGTTCTTCTGAGAATGTCATCTATGTCCAAAAAGTTGTCAATGTGTCGATATCCTTAACTGAATCAAAAATTAATCCCTTGCGAACCCTTGCGAAGTAAAAACGAACCAAATTAATTTGGGAAATCTGAATCGATACCCAGCTCTAGTAAGAACACACAAAGCAGAGTCTCACCTGAGGAAAGTAACTTTCGACAACAGTCTGAGAACCCGTAGAGTACAGCCAGGTGCAGAGGAAACATGCCATGGATCCCTTGTCTGCCAGCACACACACACACACACACACACACACAAATGAACACACGAATACATACACTAATAGATGGTGTAAATGCTACGCACAGGACACAAGCCGTCAGGATAGAAAGGTATTTTTACACTTGTTTAACGTATGGCCTACAGCATAAGGTTTATGCAAATTGTAAACAAATAAAAACATGTAACTAGTGTTAATATGGAAAAGAAACACACACACACACACTTACAAACAGGTTTTGTTAGCCCAGAACCACCCACACCCACACCCACACCCACACACCTAGCTGTATCAGCCCCATTGGTCATGAGAGTGCTGATGAGGAGCTCGTGGCCATGCTTAGCAGCTACATGAAGAGGAGTATTGCCATATTTATCCACACAGTCAATCTCCCCACCTGCACGGAGGAGAGGAGAAAGGAGGGGAGAGGGGCGGACAGAGGAGAGGAGAGAGCACAAAGAGGAAATGAGAGGAGTAAATGGACAAGGAATCCACTATGCCACCATTTACATCCACACAATGCATGCAAGTACCTTGAATGTATTTTATGCCTAGCCCTAAACTAAAAGCATCTGTCAATGATCATCAATTTCACATCACATTCTGTCCAAGCCCGGCCCAAGCCTACCCATACACTACTGGCCCATACTGTAACCACGAGCCCAAGCCTGACTTACACCTGGCTTGATAAAGTGCCTTTGCAATTGATGTTTTCAACAACAATTCTATGTTATTACATTATCAAAAATGTGCTTAGAAGCATTAGCTGAAGCCTATATACACAAGAATTTGTGTGTCGATTAAACAAACTGATTCAAGAATAATATGCAATTTCTTTTTTATAATAAACATTGGGCACCAGTGATGCCTTACCATTCTGAATGAGGATCTGAGAGCGTGTGAATCGCCCATGGATGGCAGCCATATGCAAGGGGCTCTTCCCTTCTTTGCTCTGGAAAACAACAGCAGGGAAAGCAGTGGACTTGTTAACACGCTTGTTAACATTACAAAACATTCTCAAGGGTCCTTAATGTGGATGTCAGAGACAACATAAGGGGACAGAGACAAAATTATTTTTGCTAATTAACTGCTGGCTCATTAAGCACCATCCTCTGTTGATGCTAGTCAGTGATGATGGCATTGTTTACAATATTAACAGTTTCACTTATTTTGCTTCTTGATTTTACATTATGATTGTCAGCAATTTCCAGAAGTCGATCCAGCAATAATCCATCTACTCAGTCTTTGGAGAAAAAAAAGTAGTTTTGACAACAGAAAAGGTCAGAAAAAAAAAACAAAACAAAACAAAAAAAAATTAATCTTCCACCAACACTCTAGCACTCTAGTCAGAACTACACAGTACTGCTGCGCGTTATGCAACGGACCTGCATGTTGACGTCAGCTCCGTTGTTGACGAGCAGCTCGAGGCACAAGGCCCCGTTGGTGGAGACGGCGGCGAGGTGCAGGGGCGTGCAGCCGCGGTGGTTGGGCTGGTTTACGTTGGCACCGCGGTTCACCAGCTCGTTAGCCACCGCCTCCTGACCTGTGTAGCACGCCATGTGCAGGGCTGTGTTGCCAAAGGCATTGGGCTCATCGATCTAGTACAGGAAGTGAACAGTCAGTTAGAACTCAAGACGGAGACAGACTGCAGTAACAGAGGGTAGATAGCGTGTGAACAAGTGAATAATCAGTCAAAAATGCAATTTGATTGTTTTTGCCTAAATCCTTTTGCCCTATACCACACAATATCAGGAATAATCAATCAGGTCAGTTGAAGGGGCAAGGAGGAAGGCAGACTGTGTCGCACCTCAGCGCCGAGCCGCAGCAGGTACTTGACCACGTCGATATGCCCGCTGGCTGCTGACGCATGCAGGGGCGTGTAACCCCGCTTGTCCCGGCACGAAACATCGGCACTACGAGACACCAGCAGCTTGACGATCTCCAGATGCCCTGGAAGAAGAAATTGAGAAAACATTTCATTTTTTGAAAAAAAAAAAAAAAAAAAAAAAAAAAAGTATCCTAGATGACTTGATACTTGATCAGACCTTAACCTATACTATAAAGGTTTGGCATGTGGTCAGGTCTTGTTCACCTGGTTTCTCAATGGAGCAAAACACAAGTGCACCATCTTAAACACTTAACTAGAGCCCACACACGCGCACGCACGCACAGTAAGCCCAAGCCTAGGAAGCAGACGGAGGATGGGCACACACTCACCCAGGCATGCGGCCCAGTGGATGGCCTGGCGTTCCTTCTTGTCACTGGCACTCAGGTTGGCCCCGTGGTTCAGGAGCAGATTCACCATCTGAGCACAGCAGAGATGGCGACGGCACTCGTTATCACAGTTCGATGCTGTTTGCGTTTTACAACAGAGAAGCAATGGCGATCTTGGCAAACAGACGACCGGGTGATGATAAGGATGTGTTGTTAGCGGGTAAAACAAAGCCACTAGACTAGCATGTTCAAACACTGGCCCATAGCATGTCTATCCACTCTTTTACCCACCACAGAATTTCAATTGAATGAAGTGCAGATGTGTCTACAGGCCTTGCTGTACTTGCATGAAAACACAGATTTAAGTCTTTACCGCAGAGTTTGTCAGGGTGGAGGTGGGTGGAGTGGTAAGGGTTAGTTAGATTAACAGATTAGGGTCAAATCATTGTAAAGGTTATGTAGAGCAGTTTCACATGATGCACAAGGAAATAAGCAGCCTATTTAAATTTTGAAATGATGTTTACAATATAAACAGTCAAAGTGGGAGGTGTTTGTTGTCAAGTATTTGATGACAACAAACACCTCCCAAAACAAAAAAACACACAGCAAACCCACAACAAACAAACCCAAAGAAAATTCCCCCTAGTTCAGAGTAAAACCCCTCCGTCTCAGCTGTGGGCAGAGTTAGTTAGTGTCAATGGTCATGTAGTGTAAAAGGTGACAAAGGTCTGACCTCAGAGTGTCCACTGTGCACGGCGTGGTGGAGGGAGGTGCGTCCCGAGCGGTCGGCCACGTTCAGACTGCTGAGCTGCGGCAGCAGCATCTCAGCGCAGCGCGTGGCCTTGTTGGCTGCCGCCACATGTAGCGGCGTCTGCCACAGCTTGTCCCGTGCATTCACTTCCGCTCCCTGCCGCAGCAGCAGCCCCACTGCTCTCTGAGAAACGTAGGCAGAAGACAAAGTTGCTTGGTGAGGCGCTCAAACAAAAGAAGCAATTTAACACAGATGTGTTATCGGGTACATCATGTGCTACAGCTGGAAATGTACTCAATAATTTCATAATGAATGACTTATGACTTTACTAGACATTTTGACCAGCAAATGTTAGCATTTATTTTACTATATATTGTACATCTGTATGACCTTTTAAAAATTGAGAGCAATACAGCCGGAAAAAAAAGGAAATCAGCCACCCTAACTGTTAAGATGCATTTGTATTTGTAGTCGGTGTATTTGTATTTGCATCTGGCAAGCAGCGCAGAGTCACTGCATATTTGCCAACACTAATATTTTCCTTTTACTCTACCCACATGAATATAAAAAAAATACACTGAAATTCAAGACATTTTAAGGCCTTACAGCACATAAATTTGATTACTTTTAAAGATCTGTGGATACCTTGCAGGTATGCTACTACAGCTACAATTGCTTTTGTTCATAAATACTACCATGCTCTGTCAAGTGCTGTCAAGTGCTGCACAAACACGTGAAGCCTGTTGCACCTGCTTGCCAAAGGACGATTTGATCATTCTCACCCCTAAAGGGCGCGGCAGCCCCTGACCCTGAGCACTTAACTCTCCTCAAATGGATTTGGGATGACACTTAATGGGGCAGACGCTCAAGTAAACGAGCAAACAAAGTGAACGCGTGTAAGGCAAGGGTCTTGGAGCCCATTTGGTAAGTTGGTTACACTCACTTCATTTCTGGAGGCAGATGCTCGATGCAGAGGAGTTAGCCAGCCTTGGTCCTTAGCGTTGACACTAGCACCTAGAAAAGTGCCAAAGAAGACAAAAAAAAAAAAACAGCAATTCATACAAAATGACTCAATTTAACCTAAATTTATTTGTCTCAGTTTCTTATTTAACAAGAAACTATATGAAGAGTTGAGGCAAAAGCCTAAAATTTTCAGAAATATGCAAAAATCAATTTACAAGTGATCCTTATCAAACTGCAATGTTACCGCAATGAAAAAAAAACTAATTAAAGGTATAGTTCGTTTTTTTAACACTTTGAGCCCCTTTCACAGGTTGTCTAAATTGTAATAAAGTGGTTGACACACAAATTTTGACGATTGCTTCTGTTCCAGCTATTTGGGATATTGCCTCTGCCTGCTTCAAAATGGCTCAAAAAGTGCTACTCACCAAGTGGTTAGTAGTGCTTACTGCTGTTCCAAAACATGCATCGTAGTGAAATAAAGCTTCATTCATGTTTTATTTTGCACTTTGTTTATATTAAGGAGCAAAGAGTCTTCTAATAGAAACCTATGTGACTTACAAAATGGAAAATAAAACATTCGCTTCGATACTTGGGTTGGAACATCAGCGAACACGACTAACCATTCGATGAGTAGCACTTTTTTAAAACCAGTGTTTTAAGGATTGAAACAACAAATGCCCATTGCAGCCATTTCACAGCAGGCAAAGGGGATTCTACATTTCCCAAATAGCCGAGTATATAGATAAAACTATATAGATTTATTTTAGTAAATTCATCAAATGTATTTTTGCATCTGAACTCTTGACATGTTAAGTATAAAGTATTATTTTTAGACAGTGGTTAAATCTACTACTGGGGAATCTGTGGTACACTAATCAGGGAGTTGAATAGGATTAGACTAGATTATACTTTATTCAACACTTGGACTAGTGAACAAATGGTGGTTGGTTCAGTTTCTGGCCGGGGTGAAGTTCTCTCATTCTACATCACATTCGTTAAGGGTATAAATACTCCTGCACTAAACTGTATACAGCCATGTGCCACAGTCATATCAGAATCACATTCAGTTATATTGGCCAAGTATACCCACATATCCAAGGAATTAACTTTCGGTAGGTGTTTTGCTCTCTTGACAAGCAACAAGGACATCCATCAGTACACATACAATGCAAGAAATACTATGGACTCATAATGGGCATCAAGACAATACACAATATACTTAGGCAACTATCAACATTATTAACAGGTAATAAATTATACAAGAATTTTGTTAAAAAAAAAAAAAAAAAAACCCCGCCAGGTGAAAGGGAAACAGTGATGCAGGTATAGTGCAAAAGAGCATAGCCAGTGCTAATAATAATAATAATAATAATAATGATAAAGGAAAAAGCATAAAAGCAGACAATAAAAGACAAATATCTGTGCATCAGTTTACCTGACTTGATGAGGAGGTCCATGATGTGAACATCGCCCATACAAGCAGCAGCATGCAGAGGGCTACGGCGCTCTTGGTCCTGAAAGAACACACAGCATAGTCATTTCAGTTCCGAGGGGCTTTCATGTCTGCCTTTAAACACCAGTTGAGATGCTGCCTTTCAAATTGATACCTTGTAGTCTACACTGACTAATGATGGATGGGGAGATGTGGGGCATCATTTTTAACCTTTGGAAAATAGGCTTAATTTCAAATGACAGGAACACCTCTGCACATAGCCCAATAATTCAGCAAGAGCTGGGAGGCAACTGCAGACCCTTACTGCTGTCATCCAATAATCAAACAAAACGATTTAGAAGTCCAGGGTGGATCCAGGTATTTGTATAGGGAGACCAAAATAGAGCACAACCAATTAACTGTAAACAACCAATCAATCGATCAATCAATCACACCAGCACTTGAAGTATTAACTAATTAAACAAAACAGAATTTTTTTTTTTAATTAACTGACCAAGCACCCCCCCAATAGAATAGTAATTGATCCTCATTAGTTAATAGGGTGCAGCTGGATTGTTTATTCAGCCTTTAGACTGTTAATTGTCTTCAAAATACCAACACACCTACCCATACCAATAGAAAGGTTTACAGCCCATTCAAACAACCCATAACATAGCAAGTCTAATTTCATCTGAATTGGAGAATAAATTAAAAGAAAACTGGCTACTGTGTGATTGGCAAGTATTTTCACATTTAGGACACAAAGCAACAGACAAGGCGATAGACACAAAAGTATCCCTACGATAGTACACAAATGTAATGCATTATAATTATGAGACATACTGTACATCAATACAACTAACTGAGCATAAATCACAGCACCACTAAAATCATTGACAGATTATGACACTAAATAGGCCTATATTATCAGACAAGCAATGTAAGATTTTAAACCGAATGGTGAAAATGGTGGATGGTGGTGACATTGTAGAAAATAAAAATTACGTTGTTGTGTTCCATAACATAAACTGCGCAAACAGAGACGCAACAGGGTGCTGTGATCAATGGTGAGAACACTCATTAGTTAGTTGCAACAACATTACGGACTACGGACTATGGGGAAAGTCCGGAGGACGCAGCACGGAGTTTCCCCCTTCAGGTGGTTACCGGTGTACTGGCCTCCCGAGTGACATTATACGACAGTATTTAAGCATCATTCACGATGTATACACTTACACTTAGCCTTAGACGTCCTGGCCCTCACCGAAACATGGATCAAACCTGGAAACAATGCAACCCCAGCGGCACTTCCTGTCAACCACACTTTCTCCCACACCTCTCGTCCAACCGGACGGGGTGGTGGGACGGGCCTGCTCATCTCCAACAACTGGTAATACAACCAACTGATACCCACAGCTACATACAACTCCTTTGAATACCATGCCACACTGGTGACAGCACCTGTCAAAATCTACCTGGTTGTCATGTATCGCCCTCCTGGCCAACTAGGAGACTTCTTAGACAAGCTTGATACACTGCTCTCATCCATTCCTGAGCACGATTGCCCCTTGCTTGTCTTTGGCGATATGAATCTACATCTGGACAACCCAAGCTCTTCTGACTTCCTCTCACTCATCCATTCCTTTGATCTACAGCTGGTTCATAGTCCTCCAACTCACAAAGCAGGCAAGGTACTGGATCTTGTACTTGTCCGCAACTGCTCTACGGAATCCCTGACTATAACACCTCTGCACCTCTCGGACCACTACTTCATTCAGTTCAGCTTACGCCTCCCTGTAGTATCTCGGACCGTACCTCCTCTGGTATCGTTCCGCCGCAAATCTCTGCAATCTCTCTCCCTCTCACTTTGCTTCTCTTGCTACCTCTGCTCTTCCACCAGCATGTACATTCTCCTCACTTGAGGTCAATGATGCCACTGAGTCTCTGTGCTCTACCCTGAGGATGTGTCTTGATAGGCTATGTCCCCTATCCACCAAACCGGCTCGGCCTTCCCAACCGCATCCTTAGCTTGATGATTCCATCCGTTGACAGCGTACAAACCTCAGAGCTGCTGAAAGGCAATGGCGCAAATCAAGAAATCCTTCTGACTTAAATTGGTTCCAGACACTGCTCTCTTCCTTCTCATTGGATGTCACTGCTGCAAAGAAGGCTTTCTATAATGACAAAATTCAAAACGCCACGGAAACCAGGAGACTATTCTCAACCTTCAAAACTTTTCTCAACCCCCCACCACCACCTCCTGCTACCAATCTGACAGCTGATTCTTTTGCTTCTTTCTTCAACGACAAAGTAGCTGCCATCAGTAGGCAGTTCTCTGAACCAACTGCAAAGGCTACAACTGGACCATATACAGTCAGTGTCGCATGAAATGGCCCGGCTGCACGCACGAACCTCACGTGCGTCATGAGTGTGTCACGCACTATTTACTTATTTTTTTTCTGAAGAAGCTGCAGTGTACCCAAACAACCACCAGGTGGCACTTGGGAGCGCCCGCGGTCGCGGGCGCGAGTGTTCTAACAGCATACAGCTGTCAGGAAATAAAGTTGAGCTGAAATAGGCTAGTTATGCTGAATAGCTTACTGTTATTTTGTTACTGTAAATAGTCTGTTATTTGAGTGTTGTTTTCGTGTTTGTGTTAACCAACCCTAGGCTAAATATAGTAATTAATAATTCAATTAAATAAAAATAGCCTAATTAATACAGTGACTATGCTGACGCATAGGCTACAGGCACGTTGAAATCAAATGAAACAAGTTTACTCAGCGCCCAATGATCATTGAACGAACGAGTTATGCAAGTGCAATTTATGATCTGGTCCATGTACTTTTTCGTTCATTCATTATTGGATTGTGGATGTTACATGGGAAACGAAAAAAGGCAATATGAATTTGTACAGGTAGCCTAGTGTATTATTTCTAAGACAGAAACTAAAGCAATGGTTGGGTGTCTTTTAGGAATTGAAAATTATATACTTAAATATAAAAAACTGGCGTTCGGAATTATGACTTGTGACCCTTTTGGAAGTAGGCTAACGTTAGCAACTCTTTTGGGCGAATTGAGCATTGCATGGGTATTTTGATACTGTCACCCGCATCACATCGCTTGTTTAAGCATATTCAGACATAATGTCGCGAAGGCATGCAGCGCATGCAGATATTTCACAGCATCTAAGGAGCAGCATAGACTAAAAGGGGTCTTTGTCACACATTGTCAGTATAAAGCATGAAACCAACTAGAAATATGAAGATATAATCATAGTCAGTAACGGGAGTCCGGTAATGATTCCACTGTTCATATGTGAACGTATAGCCTAGTAGGCCTACTGTGCCTTTTATCTCAGTAAATTAAAATATCCAGGTTTGTGAGAATACAATTGCATGGGAGATCAAAAAGCTGGCAAAGGTTGCAATGTGCAGTTGTTGCGAACAAAATGGGACAGGGTACGAGTTGCTTGCTCTGTGAGTTGCCCGCCGTGGCTTCCAATCACTCGGTATACAATTCTGCTACAACGCACCTCTCAACAAATGAACTACGTGCTCATTTAGAATTTGTTCTAACAAGTCTAAACAAGTCTTTTTCATTTTCCATGTGACGTCCACAATCCAATAATGAATGAACGAAAAAGTACACGGACCCGATCTCCAGTTTATTTCTTTTATTTCATTTCATATTAATTTAAAAATATTAATAAAATGAAAGCCTAACTTTTTTCGACCTGTGCTGGGGGGGAGACCAATGGCTGCTAGGTGGGGCACCCAAATGCCCACCTTGCCGCCGACTCTGTGGCAAAGGACGCGCCTCACAATAAATGAACTAGGCTACACGCGTGTTCACCTGGCTATGGACTACAGAAGGGCTCCAGAACGGGGTTCTGTTATTGCAATACTTACTTGATTTAGTCAAGTCAAGTCAGTTTTATTTGTCAATTTTGTCACATGTACTTGACATACAAAGGAATCGAAATTACGTTTCACACTTGTCCCATGCGTAGACGTTGACAACAATAAAGTGCAGATGCACAACAAAAACAATTTAAACAATAAGGTACTGTTAAGTAAAGTTAAGGTACTGTTAAGGTCAAGGTACTGTTAAGGTTCTGTTATTGCGATGTGTAATTTTGAGTGTAAGATGTGTTTCAATTCAATAAAAGTCTTCACACGGACATGCATTTTGTGCTGCTTGCGAATGAGGGATTTAGGGTAGGCTCACTCTGCAGTTTTTGTAAACAATTAGTCGCCCATCCTCCCAGCAGATCGTTTGCACGTATAGCCTCCCCCCTCCCCCCGATCTTTGTACACAATTCAAGTAAGATGATGTGTGCTGAGAGGCTTGTGGCGTAAAACGTCCCTTCTGTGGGGGAGAGCCGGGAAGATTTAACCGGGGGACGAATTAACCATTGAGATTTTCTCGTAAACCATTCACAATTCAAACATGAAATTTTGTCATCCCAGCGTGATACATCTAATCATAGGGAAACGTATAGGGCCGTAGTGCCATTGTGAACAATGCCATCATGACATTCGCAGTATAAATTGTGACAGTTTGCATTGCTTCCCTGATGCGACTGGTTGGGACAGTGGCTGCATATGATAGGGCACTGTCGTGTCTCGTGGGTAATGTAGTCTTTTATCGGTCTTGTGATATTGTCTATTCTCGGACCAGTGTCGCTGTGTCGGACCAGTTTCAGCAAAGTAGGCCTACCGGAATGCAGAATAAAATGGTGCAACCCAAAAGACTAAAATACTGAAGTAACGAACTGCGTTCTGCTGCGCTCCGGCCCACTTCAAGCACTGCCGGGACGCAGAAAAAAGTGGAGGAACGCAAAACACGAAAATACAGAAGTTCCGAAACTGCGTTCCAGACCACTTCAAGCATGACTATAACAAATAATTACCATCCCTCCTCATCGGTCGCCATCCATTAGTGTACAATTTGAAACCTGTTTGTGCCCTTTACTCGACTATTTTGTTCCAGTATTTCAATATGATCAAGTATAGACATTTTTCTCAGTATAAAGCATGAAAGCAACTTAAAATATGAAGATATAGCCTAATCATAGGACGATGGCAGCCAAGCTCGTTTAAAGGGAGTCCGGTAATAATTCTGGGGTCAGCTCAACGTGAATTTGCCTGCAACAAACATTGACTAAAAGGGGTCTCTGTCACATATTGTCAGTATAAAGCATGAAACCAACTAGAAATATGAAAATATAATCGGAAGTCCGGTAGTAACGGGAGTCCGGTAATGATTCCATTGTTCATTTGCTGTGAACATATAGCCTAGTAGGCCTACTGTGCCTTTTGTCTCTGTAAATTAAAATATCCACGTTTGTGAGAATACAATTGGGAGGGCAAAAAGCTGGCAAATGTTGCAATGTGCAGTTGTTGCGAACAAAATGGGACAGGGTAAGAGTTGCTTGCCCTTCATACAATTCTGCTACAACGCCTCTCAACAAATGAACTACGTGCTCATTTAGAACTTAGAATAAAAAAATGCCTGTCTTACAATAAAAATAAAAAATGCCGCTGGCCCGGAGCAGCATTACTGAACGCAATATGAGCAGAGGGCAAACCGCATTCGGCACATTTAGGTCTATATTGCATATTGCGAAAATAGAACACAAATTAACATTTTATTATTATATTATATTTATATATATTCTTATATAACGTTTTTCATGTGTGTTTGTGGGCAAGGAACAGTCGTGTTTTCTGTGTCTCTCTTTGGAAATGATGTCTGGTATTTTGTGTTATAATTCCTAATAAAGCTGGGGATTTGCTACTTGGCGCAGGCTGATTGTGAAGCCATAGGGTCCAAAATTGTAAAGTAATTCTAGCATAAAAATTTAACCATATTAGACCAAACTGCATATTGCAAAAATAGAACATGGAAGTAAACTAACGTCTCTTGCTCCGCGTAACTCTCGAATGTTGTGCAATCATTAGAGAGGTCTTGTGCTGCCTCCTAGCGGCGGTAGCTGCAGTGACACATCTCGTAATGCCGTGACTCATGTTTTGTCTCGCGGCCACTCTCAATTGGGAATGACTGTACTAGCGGAAGCACCTCCGATTGCAATAGTCCTGCCGCAACATTTGCTTCATTCAAACCCCTCATCGAAATGGGTGTGTCCAAACTTCTCACTTGAAGCCGTCCTACAACGTGCCCTCTGGACCCGATTCCAACCAACCTCTTGCAATCCATAGCTCCAACTATCACACCAGCTATCACACATGTGATCAACGCTTCACTATAAACAGGAATCTTCCCTTCTGCATTCAAGCATGCTCAGGTGACACCTCTACTCAAAAAACCCTCTCTTGCTCCCGACCAAGTGGGAAACTACAGGCCGGTCTCTCTCCTTCCGTTCCTTGCTAAAACTATTGAAAGGGCGGTATTCAAACAGGTTACTGAATTCTTGAGCCAACAGTATCTACTCAACCACAACCAATCTGGCTTTAAGAGCGGCCACTCCACTGAAACAGCTCTACTATCTGTGGTTGAAGCCTTAAAAGAAGCCAGAGCGGAATCAAGGTCATCTGTACTCATCCTGCTTGACCTGTCAGCTGCGTTTGATAAGGTAAACCACAGTATTCTATTGTCTATACTGTCAATGGGCTGTTGATGGGCATCAAGGGTGATGCATACTGCTGGTTCGAATCCTACCTCACTGGGCGACTGTTCAAAGTGTCCTGGCGAGGACACACCTCTGCGCCTTACCACCTTGCTACTGGAGTACCCCAAGGATCTGTGTTGGGCCCCCTTTTTTTCTCCATCTATACCACTTCTTTGGGCCAAATCATCCACCAGCACGGCTTCTCTTACCACTGCTATGCCGATGATACCCAGCTCTATCTGTCATTCTCACCCGATGACCCAACCATCCAAACACAAATCTCGGATTGCCTTCTGACATCTCTGCACAGATGCAAGACCATCATCTCCAGCTGAACCTCTCAAAAACCGAGCTGCTGGTCCTCCCAGCTAAACCAACTATTCACCACAACATTTGCATCAACTCTGGCTCCTTGTCTCTTGCTCTCTCATGGGTAGCCAGGAACCTAGGTGTTATGATTGACGACCAGCTAACCTTCAATGACCATGTTGCTTCTGTTGCCCGGGCCTGCCGCTTCGCACTATTCAATATCAAAAAGATCAGACCATACCTAACTCAACAAGCCTCCCAATTGCTGGTTCAAACTATGGTCCTCTCACGCCTTGACTACTGCAATGCCCTTCTGATAGGACTTCCTGCCTGTGCCGTCAAGCCACTTCAGATGATCCAAAATGCTGCGGCGCGTCTCATCTTCAATCAGCCGAAGAGGACGCATGTCACCCCTCTACTAATCGAGCTCCACTGGTTGCCTCTGGCGGCTCGCATCAAATTCAAATCCCTGATGCTGACTTACAAAGTGCTTAGAGGATCTGCCCTTTTTATCTAAGCGCTCTCATAAAAGCTCAGGCTACCCCCCGACAACTCCGGTCCTCCAATGACTGTCGACTGGCAGTCCCGGCACCTCGCCCAAGGCAATCCAGACTCTTCTCATGTGTCGTCCCACGCTGGTGGAATGACCTACCAAAAACAATCAGAACAGGGCCATCTCTGGAGGCCTTCAAAAAGCTCTTAAAGACCCAGCTATTCAGAGATCATCTTCTATCCTAGCACTAAAATTAACTGAAGTACTATCCCCTAGCACTATGCTCCTTAAGGTTTCTGCTATGTAGCTTGATTGTTATCCTCGTTTTGTAAGTCGCTTTGGATAAAAGCATCTGCTAAATGCATAAATGTAAATGTATATTGCCTTAGCGTCAACAATGTTGTCTCAGGAAGCTACAGTGATTAAGGCTGCGTTTAGACTGCAGATCGGATATGTTCAAGGATGGCCTGTATCCGATCTGAGGAGATCGGAATTCATGTGTTTTTTTACAGTTTACACTGTGGTGGCACAGATCGGATACATGCCACAAGAGAGCAAAAAAATCGGATTTGGGTCACTTCAAACTGGCAGTGTAAACGCAGCCTGACATGATGTGTATTGCATTGGCGACAGACACAATGGTCACACGGTCGTGGACTTGATTAGACAATGGGTGCTCAAACAGGGTTGGTCACTGGTTTGTGACATGTGAAGCAATCAATATAGTTTCAATACAGAATACTATATTAACTACATTAGGTGATCTTATATTTGACTTACTCTATACTATAATATAACTATCTATTTACTTCAGGTTTTAGACAAATCCAGCGAACCTTCCGTGGGCGCTGCCATCTTGGTTTTCACCAATATTTTGCCGTTGATGTGAATGTCATTCTCGAGGTTGCTGGTTTTTGACATTGTCAGTTTTTAATTGAATGGCGATTGAAATTGAGCATTGGGTAGAGGACGTTAGGCAGTGGCCTAAACTTACAGATTAAGGTATTTTTTTAAATAACAAAATGTATTATTGTTATCAATAATGGCAACAATTAAACCAAATGCTGTCATTACTCGCTGTGTCGCTAATATTCACAAACCTGACGCTGTCAGTACTAGCTGTGTTATGTTCACAATAATTACAGATTAAAGTAACTCATTGACAACAAAATGCATTTATTGTTTTGTTTATTAATAATGACAACAATACAACCAAACGCTTTCGTTACTAGCGGTGTTGCTGATATGTTCAAAATTAACACTGTTATTATTAGCTGTGTTGCTAATATGCTCACAAGCTTCACAAGTTTGAACAAATATAGCCTATTTACCACGACCAGTTAGCTGTAAAAGTAGCCTACATGTTCTTACAGGTATTCAGGATTATTTAATTCATAGTCTGGCATGTGATGAGGCTCAATTTTAGAACTCTAAAATTGAGATATCTAGAACTTAAGCTACCAACACTACCAAAGACCGTTTAACACACCATTTCTGACGCTACTTCCTTAGCAGCAGAGGAACGCAGCAATGGCGGGGGTGCTTTACTTCCGTGTTTCGCTGGATTTGTCTATACATTAACCTGACAAATTAGAGCCCATCACAAACATGACACGATGCGCATCATGAACATGACATTCAAATTTAAAATGTTTATGAGTGTGGTTATTCAGGGTCATTTAGTTTTTGGAATATCTGACCTCAACTGTACATAGCAAAAAATGAATGACACTTGATCACAATGTTTTATGTTTAAGACAGGTTTATGTCACTCCTATCACACACCAAGAAAAGTGAAGCTGGGAAGAAAAAAAAAACAAACAGTGTTTTCCATTTACATTTCTGTTCCGGAATTTATGTCCAACTCTTGCATCCATGGAGCACAGATAGCAGTTATAGCGAAAAGCATCAGAGGACAGATTTTAAGTGCTATAACCCATTAACTTGATGTGCAAACATCATGGATGTGTCTAAACTATAGGATACAACTACTATTCTTTGAAAGTTATGTGGCCGACACAAACCGCATTCAACACAAAACAACCATCAAGCCTGTGGGACTACATCAGCATCATGGTTGGATAATGGATACCTGACTTCAGGTTGAGCTAAGTGGCTTTTGCAACCCACTTGCAAAGCGAATGAGCATAATCAGATTTAGCTGCTTAACTTGAGCACAGGTCAACATGGGAGTACGCTGGAACAAGGCAAGGATTCATTCAACTAGGATGTTATTTCCTCACTACTTCAGGGAATTCCTCTGATATGTTAAAATCACCTTAACTTACTACTTTATTTTGCCTCATTCTACACCCCTCTCTCTTTTTTATGCACAATAAACATCTTAATTTCCCTACATTTCTTTGCTCCATAAATATGTGATGATAAAATTCCTTGAATGCTTGAACCTACAGTACCTGCAGCAACTCTAATTAATAATAGGCCTGGCACTATCAAACAAGTGGCAGTGGGGTTGGTATATTGTTTGCTTGTTAGCACTGGGCCTTTATGATTTGTATACCTGTATGGTGAACCTGAATGGTCTAGTCTTCTACACAAAAAACAATGACTTTTATGTAGCCTTAATTATCTGCTTTGAGGTCTCTGTCTCTTTGAATTAAACAAGTGAAAGTGAGCGGGATTATCAGAACAATGTATGAAAACACAGAAAGCAAGAGCAGATCTGCTAAGCCTTACAGCGAGCAGCTGGTCAGATTAGAGTTACAGGATCAGAGAGTCAAGAGGTCAGGACTGGCAGGGGATGGAAATGTGATCAAATTGGACTACCGTCCCTTTTTAGCAACATGCCTCACACTTGTAAACACTCACTAACTAGCTAGCGCTGTTTAGATCCCATCTTATAATGAACAGGTTAGGTTCTTTTCACAGCACTATAATGGCCACAGCATCACATAGGTTCTGATACCTGTGAAACTACTTCATAGAAAAATGGTTGAGGCACTTAGATGAACATAGATGGTAACCAGGGTTCGAAATTAACTTTTTTGATCACCATTTGAGTTACCAGCCAATTGGGATTTCCATTAGAACATTTTACGTGGTGAAAATTTGATTATGAGATTGAGATTATGAATGCCAAGTAATGAAACGGAATTTTATTACTTTATTAACAGTGCATGAAAAACGCACAGAAAATGCAATACCCTACACACAACAAACTATAGGCTACAGTTATAAATTGGTCCATTACTGTCTTGATTTAAAAATTACTGGTCCCCACCAGAAAACTGTTTTATTTTTTTTCTTTTGTGTACTCACGGCAAATCTGACAAAACATGACCGCATTTTTACTATCAAACACTAGCCAATTAAACTTCTAAACCATCTCTTTGTTTTGCACGCTCTGTCAATATTTTCATCTTCTGCCTCCTTCCTCTACTCACCTCTTCCTGATCCTGACGTCTGTCTTAACCACTTCAGCATTTTGATATTAGCTTATTTCGCTGTCCAGCTCAGTCCTCTTTGCTCATCTGATATTTCCTATTTCTTGTTTGTATTTTCGCGCTCTCGTTGTTGATTGGACCCAAACCGAAGCATACAGTATCTGTGCGCTGTTGCCAAACGGAGGGGACTAACGAGCCAGAGCGTCTCTGAAATGATTTGCATGATTGATTCATGCATCACCGGCCAAACTGGCTGGTAGGTTTTTATCAATACCCGCCAAAATAATTTTTAACCCGAATTTGGCGGGTTGGCGGGTGTTAATTTCGAACCCTGATGGTCACATCAATTGCCCAGGGCTTAATAAAGACTGAAAAGGAGGCTCAAATTATAAGAAATCAGTCCTGCTTGCCAAACGAGCCAACATTCACCATCTCCTCAAACACAATTGTACAAAAAGCAGACACACACACACACACAAACAAAACAAGAAAAAAAAACACAAGATCAAACACTTACCAGTGCATTGACTTCTTCTTTCTTGTGCAACAAAAACTTCACTTCTTCCACATTTCGGCTAAATATAGCCTGGACCAGAGGTGGCTGAGGGAAAAAAAAAAAAAAAAGAGTGGAGTCGAAAATGAACATTTTGAACATCCGCACGTGGTCATGTGAGGGCAACCTAAAAACAACTTGAAACAATGTG